>JAGDQP010071722.1:0-10600 GCA_022664845.1 Lepisma saccharinum | reverse complement strand
GGATTCTACTTTGAACTGTAGGTCCCATCCTTTGAAAATCATCTTAATCAGATGGAAGGCAGTGTTAAACGTCAATCTGTTCACCTTGATCAAGGGCCTTCGAATCATAGACCCACTCATGTAGAACACCCATCATCATAATCGAAAAGTAAAGGGAAAACTACCTAATGAGTGGGGTGGTAATTCAGGACGTTAATCCTTATTTCAGGACTTTAGCTTTTATTCCTTTAGAAATGAAGTGGCTCTTTAATAGTAAATTGCTGGCAATGAAACTGCATTACATTTCTTAACTGAACAAAAGTCAATATCAGTACTGAAAGATTGCACAGCCAAAATAATGTAAGTCTGCAACATCAAATTCACCTAAACGATTTTCTAAAGTGAAAAATGAAGGAATAAGTGCTCATCAACTTAACTTGAGAAATGACGATGCTTTACACTGCTTGATGGAAAATTTCTTTTGACATAATTTGTGCGTGAACGTTAGGAGGCGCTAGGGTGAAGTTTTGAGAAGAAGAACTTGGCATAGGAAAGAATAAAAAAAATGGGGGGGAACATTGTAACTCAAATCAGAGCTTTATTGTTCCTGATCCCTTATCACGTTTCGGAATTGTCTGCTAGAATCGGTTCCGGAACTATTGTGTAGAGAATCTCATCACTTCGTCCCCACTTCCCGGCTTCGAACCAACCCTTTCTATACAGCAGCAGCAGCATCATACACAATCCTCGTAGCATTGATCGCTGCAGGTTCTCTCGGCCAACTTCGGGTTGCAGGGATTCGACTAGTTACGGTGAAATAAGATAGAGGTCTCCTCTGTCTCACGCTCACTTATTCTCTGCGCGTAAGTTCGCTAGGTGGCGTGTTGGAGAGAAGTTGCAGACACACCGTCCATTGTCAGCAATGTCCCGTTTCTCTTTTTATTTTCGTTTTATTTTTTTTTCTTAGCCCTCTCTCATTCTTCACTGCGTTTCCTTTTTTTTATGTTTCTTTCGTTTCGTTTCGTTTGGTGCTGCTTCAGCAATTCTCAAGAGCTCGCAGAAGAGAAGATTTTCATCGTCGTCAAAAAAGAAAAATCCATTCTCTGAGCCAAAGATTTCCATCAGTAATTTTTATAACGCACAAGAACAATACGTTTCTTTTGATTTTAAAGCGACTGTTCTTTCATCCTCAGGCTTCCTCCATTTTTTTTTTTTGGCCTCCTGATTGTCCAGATTAAAATAAAATCAAGAGTTATATTCTTGTCAGAAGGTTACAAAAAAATGTTTCCCATTCATCCCTTTCAGGGATTCTGCCACACCACCCCCTACCAAATGGGTGATATAACCACGTAAATTCTCGAGCACGTACCCCCAACTTTAATTTTTTTTACGGTTAAGAATCATTCTAAACTCTGCAAAACTCTACGTACCCCACAATTTTGACTTTACACTAAGTTCACCATATTTTTTCCAGCTATTCCAGGAAGAATCGAGATAATTCCACTTCTCCCTTGTTGCAACAGTAAATGTGGCTACCTTTTCGTTTTTTCCCACCACTACATGAAAGATTTCACTATTCATAATATTCCTTGAACTTGCAGTTTAGAAGTGACAAGCGGTTAAGTCAATCAGAAAATCCTAATGAGATTTCACAAAAGAGGAATAACAAAAAGAGAATATTTTAAGTATTTTAGTATCCCTGAAAAGATTACAGGATAACCCTAGACAGAAGTCGTTTTCGAATATTTCTTTCTAAATCAGACAACGAAATTTGTCGAGGGATATTTATTCTTTAAACCCGGGAGCAAAATTGCCGCAAATAAATGTCTTAATCAAGAGAAACTCTCCTGAAAACCAGGGGTAAAGGTTCACCCTGATTTACACCCCTCGAGCAGAAAACCCTACAGAAATTCTGTTCCCGTTTTCTCGTGAGTTGTCCCACTAGCCCGACTTTCTTCCCATTATCCTGCCTTTCAAGTGTACTCTTCATTTTGTTCGTTTCTGTGGTTGAAGGATTATATTTATTATAGACTCGCATTTATATAACAATGTTACACTCTAGGTGTAATCCACAAAACACTATGAAGTAAATTGATACACCAGATAGCATGCCAGCTTGCAACAAGATTGATAGTCCCTTGCTTTGAGCTTGTGAAGTTGACTTTGTGTTGAACTTAATAAACAATCATGAAACAAAACTTGTTAACAAGTAGTAATGCAAGGACGCTTGTCAAACTTGAAATTGATTTGAACTTTGTTTCGTCACAATTCTCCTGTGATATCAGTGCGATGAAATTCCATCATGTGCCAGACCTGTTTCGCCGTAAGCTAATATTCGATCACTCCTACCCTTTTATTACAGGCGTCTTTTGCGATTTGATAAACTATGTATAAATAATGTTTGGAAAGCCAGTTAGGACGTGTGATTCCGTGATCTGGTTACTGCAAGATCAGATTGGTATGTTGGTGGCCCTCGGATCTATTCCCACTCACGGCAAAGTTTCTATTTTTTTAAAAGAAGTATATTATATATTTCTTTCTTGTCCTGTCAAGGCTATTTCAAGCTTAATTCTCGTTTCAACGGTGTTCAAACCTTCTTAGCTTGAATCAAGTTGTTTCAGTTGTCAGAGTAAGCTTGACTCACTTTTGACTCAGGTCAAAATTGCTGTGTGGGACTGTTCTTTGATTGGTAGGGGGAAAAAGTTATGTTAACTCCGGATTCTACTTCAGTTGACGTCGAATTTTTTAGTGGACCCAACATTTTGGGCTGCTCTTTTCTTAATTTTACTTCGTCCTTTGTCTGTCAGGAAGTCTAGCGCCCCAATCAAAGAAGATAGAGAAAAGAATGATTTCAGATTTTAGTTCAGTAATTTATATTCATTGGTCCATTTTTAATCTATTGTTTCTGAAACTGCCAGGTTCCTTTTACTTGCTTAACTTTCTCCATTTAAGAATGTCATCCTTGTTTTATTATACGCCATTTTGTACGTTGTCATCGAGTACGCCCTAAGTTTATACAGTGTGAAAAATTGTACACTCAAATCCATAAACATTAACCGACAGAAAATTTTGTAAAAGCAATAAATTAAAGAAGTTTGCAACATCGATGGTAAGTTAAGCAGCAGTGTGAACAAGTAATTTTTCTTAATCTCCGTTCAATAACTCGTCAGCAAAACCATATCGTGCAACTTTTGGAACTTAAAAAATTTCTCGTAGATCACTTTTTATTAATCTGAGTGTACAAAAAATGTTTCCTAATAGTACTTGGAATTGAAACAAATACCAGAAGTGATCACAAGTTAATACATTTTAGATATATACAACAAATTCCATCTAAAATATTACAGAACTGTAGGTTCTTTTGCTGTGGACTGTATTCAAAACTTAGCTTCTGGCATACCTTCTGAAAGTAGAAGGAACAAAATTAATAGCAAGAACTGAACAGTTGAAGAATATAAAGAAAGCAAAGAATTCATTAAGAAGCGAATTCAAGTGTAAAATATTGTCGCCATCAACTTAAACCCAACTTTACTGGGTGTCAATATAACATCTATTCCACTATCCTTCCCAAGTTAATACTTTCAGCAGAATTTTGAATTCGAATTTTATTTGAAGTATTTATGCATCTAAGGTACAGGAGGGAAAGGATTCGTCCAGGGCCCATGTTGAAGGTCCCATCCCGACATTTGCTAGTATGACCAAGGGAAAACCTGGTGAACCTCAGTCAGGATAGTCGGCAGCTGAGATCGAACTCACGACTTCCCGAATTCTACGCCAACGCTCTACCAGCGAGCTACGGCGGCTCGGTACTTTCAGCAGAGCACAATATTCAATAACTTTCTACTTTATGGTAAAACATATATCTAAAAACAGAGATGGGGAGGTGACATTCTCAAACATACCCCAACTTTAAAAAAAAATATGTTTGAAAATTGATAGAAACCCTGCAAAAGTCTACTTAAACCTTGATAAATCGCCAATTTTTGGCTTTACGCACCCCAATCTGAAAATCATGGCAGAATCCCTGATCTAGAATCTAATACTGAATTATATAAACCAGTGTTTTGCAACCTTTTTTATACTCGTGAACTGGCAAACTATAGGAAAAAAATCTTTCACGGGCCGGAAAGATGCCATTAAGTTAGAGGTTTATTTGGCGTTCAAAGGATGTCAGCACATTTTCAGATTCAAGTTGTTTCGGAAATGAAATGTAAACTTTAATCTCAATCTTGAACTGTCGAAATCTATAAAATGAGTGTTAAATAATTATATATATATTAACTATCTGAGGACCGGCAGTTAAAAACCACTGATATAAACAATACCTGAGATACTATTTGCTACAGGTAAGTTATCTTTGTAGTGATTACAAAAGATATTTGTCGACTCCAGAAGTCAAGGGATACAATTGACATTGCTGAAGAACAAATTCGAGGTAAGGTAATCTTTTATACATAACCCGAAAAATATGTGATACAACATTGTCATATTTTGTACATTTACATATTAAGGTTCAAGGTTTCTTTGTAGAAAATATTACAGTTTTGTGTAACATATATTTCGGGTTATATATAAGATTACCTCGAACCTTTTTTTTTTTAATTCGTCAATGTCACTTGTAACGCTTGGCTTCCGGACTCCTCAATTATACATAGGAATTAATACATTATATGTTATACTAATTACAATTTGCAATCCCGTTTTCATTAGAGTTTGTCTTATTGATTACATACGGATATATCAAAAAGTTAATCGATGTTCGTGATCCATTTGAAAATGACTAAATCAATTTTCAAAAAATGTCCGTGAAAATAGAGAAGACTAGACTCAGATTGAAATGTTTACTAAATTCGTTTAAATTAAGTCCCCGTGACATTTCATGAACCCTAATCTTCCAACGTATTCTAGGAAAGATAGACCAGAGTTAATTTATTTTGGACTGTCTCGTTAACACACATTGACGTCAATTGAGTGGTAGAGCCCTAGTTGCTAAGACATGCTAAAATTGTATTAATAAATAAATGAACGCCAGGTTTCACGGGTTTTCAGATCAACCTTATAAAATTAACCATGCATATGCAAAACCAACCATCTGCAAAAGGTCCGACTTTTCAGGAAAGGCGAATAAAATCAATGAGATATAAACAAAACAATTTATGATGGGTTACGTTAGCTTGCTATACTGGGCGTCGAATACATTCAGCTGGGCAAAAATGATTTCCATTTGTTCTGGAGGTGCCCGGTTTTCCAAATAGGATGATTGAATGATCCACTGAATTCCTAAAACCTAATTTTACCACTTAACTGTATGCAACTTAAAGTGATCCAGAGTACGCTCGGCTGCATAAGGAGTCAGGGGTAATACTGAAATACTTCCATTATTGCGAAATTAAGGCAATAGTTTCAATATTTCATCACCAGATATCAGGATAGGCTATAACGTGAACAGTATGTCACGTGTTAGTTTACAAACTTTGAAATTTATTTATTTCAAAATTTCACTTCGTTGGTTAGGCCCGTCTTGCATTCAACTCTTCAGTTATGTCCTCTTTAGTTGAAAAATGGAGCATTTTATCTAATCCCTTGCGAGTAACAGAGGAGGTACAAATTTCGTTAAAGGAGTGGTACAAGGATATATGCAGCACGTTTCTTGTATGTACAGTTCGAAAGTTGGCAGCATAATTTGCATAAAGATGATAATGAACAAAAATACATCTTATGAAAACTTATTAATCATGTCGTTTTATCTTATTAAAACTTACTGTGTTAAACTTATATGTCGTTTTAGGTGGATTCAAATGGTATTTCATGTAATATTAAAAAAAATATTATTATTTTCATGCAGCTTTAATTTCTAGACTCTTACCTAATAGCCCACTGCCTTGTGAAAAAAAAAAAGATTTCGTTTTTCTAAAGCATTAAAAAGAAAATATATTTCACATTAATCGGGCAGACGAATAGAGGAAACGACAAGCAAACGAGCTTAAATTTTGAATGAATCCGATGCATTGAGTTGCTTATACTGAAACGAGAATGAATTATTTCAATGGCGAAAGCTAAGAAAACGAGAAGAACCTGTCACCTTTAAGGGTATCAAATTGAGAACACCCCAAGTACATCGAGGTCGATGACCTTGAATATGAAATTCGTTGCTCTCTATATTATTTCATTGAGGATGTAGGGTGAATTCTTAAAACTGGAGAAAGCTAATTCTAGGAAAAGAACCTGCCAGTTTCGGAGTCAGATAAAAATTGTTGATTGAGGCACTTTACCTGTGTTACTGACGGACAAAATTAAATTAAAAGAGGCACAATCAGGGATTTTGCCAGACCCCCTCATGGGGTGTCAACCCCAAATTCTTAAACCACCCACTCCCACCTTAAACTTTTACGCCTAACAATCGACAGTAACATAGCAAAACTCTATTAAAATCTTGCTACAAAATTTTAACTTTATCTCCCCTAAACTGGAAATTCTGGCGGAATCCCTGACACCATTTATTTCTCATTATGTGAGGGGGTCCACAAATTGATATATTGCGTCTTGAAAATTATGCAATACGTTGGAAACTTTCGATCCCTAAGTTCGAGAGAAAGATTAATTGTTCAGTATTAAAGTTACACCACCTTTTATATTATAGAATTGACCTCGTACTGAATTACTTATTGTAGTAATTCTAATACAGGAGAAGAAAACTTGAGAAATTCAGTTATTTCGTCTACACTGGTTGAACGCCATGTCTTGTTAATTTATTTCGCGACAAGCACAGAAACAAGGACATTAAAAGAACTGGACAAGACAGCAAGGATTCTCCCTGTCTCCCCCACCCCCAATGAACGTATCATCCCTCCAAATTGTCGAGCATACACCAAAACTTGTTCACAATTGATATAAGCTCTGCAAAACTTTGGCCTTAAGCCTCAGCAAACTGAAAATCCTGGCAGAATCCCTGTAAGATAGTAGCATAAGAACTTGTAGCAAAAGGTCACAACTTTAGCTCACCTACGGAGAACGATGTGGCCCCTCTTTGGATTTCCTTCATGTGTTTCATGCGTATTATGGCGGCCTCAGAAATACACAATCAGGTACCGTAATCTATGCTGTATTGTTTTCTGGGTTTAATATCTCCTCTCTTGTTCTAAAATCCTTGAAAACAAAATTCAGGAAATGGATGTTTGATACATTTAAAAAGCAATTAAGCTTTAGATTAAGATTACTCTTTAGAATCTTAATCTTTTAAAGGTGATTAATAAACACCTTTAAAAATCATTTTAAAGCTTAATCTTAAAAACAAATTATCTGAGCTTTTACTAACAGCAATCATTATAAATTTATATTCAAACTATTGGAGTTTTGGAAACATGTATGTTATACCGAAACTACAAATTCTATCTTAGTATCCTTACAGCCAATTAAATCATCTCAATAACCTTGCAAGATACTTTGAAATATATATTTAAATAAATAAAGCATGACAAATCATCAACAAAATACATTAGAAGATTATTTTTTATTCTATTATTCTAAATTATTACATCTGCAGTGCGAATATAGAAAAATTGCAGATATATAGAGATTTTTGTACTTAACAACCATGTACCTACACGAGCACCATCTATTATGCGTAAAATCCTTTCATTAAGTAATTCAATAGAAAATATGATAATTATAAATTATTCAAACTGAAATTTTCTGTCTAATGGCAAAATGTTGATTTTCCAAATCAACGACTTTTGCCACTACACAATAGGGCTGAGTTGCTCACACTTAGCAGATTAATATGAAAAATTAGTATTATAATAATAATATTCTATTTCTGGTAGTACTGTAAATGAAGGTTTCTATTCTTCTTGCAACGACTGATTGGTATTTTTCTTTTATTTCTTCTAGGTGAGTACTTGATTACTCTTTCGTCACTTCCGTGGACTAAAACATAGAATGGGCATTGTAAGTACTAAAATATTATATCTTCGAGAAGTGTCTTCAATAATGAACCACTCTACAGAAATCAATTGTAAATATGCAGATAGAAACATTATTATGACCATCTACGTAGTATCTACAATTTTTAGAGCAGTGGTTCTCTCAACCTTTTGGATTTTGCGACACACCTCGGTGAAAACCTTAAGAGTTCTCCGCTGTCTTGTTTCCAGCTTCCAGCATCGCCTTAACTTTTTATGCTTAATATGTCCAAGAAGAATTATCAACCTTGTTCTGATATCACATTAATAGAAGCCTGAGCAGTATTTTTCGAATCATGGCACTCCTGAGAAGTTCTCGTGATACATCTCTTAAGAACCACTGGCCTAAAGTAACCTCAATAGTATGACTCAGCAACATACCACTGAGGCATCCGATCAACAGAGGGGCCATGATTAGTTTTCACAAAGTCTTTGAGGGTATCTTGACCTTGAAGACTTCAATGGTCCCGAGGCTTCCTGGTTTCTTGGTGGAGGATGCCTGATGTATCGATCGATTTGGTCTCAAGCTTTTTCTAAATTAGGTTAAGATCCGGGGAACTCGTTGGCCACGGAATTAGCTTGAAGTCTTCGCCATGCTTCTCAAATGACTAACAGATAATTCTGGTCACACGGGATGCCACATTTTCATGCTGCTAGGAACCCAAACATATAGAGGTGTACCTGAATGACAACGATTGATAGGTAATAATTTGAGTTTGAGGTGTTCTCCAGAGATACCAGCAGATCCAGGCAATACCAAAGGAATATTTCTTAGGCTATACTGCTCCCCCAAGCGTCTGTCTTATCTTTTGCAAGTAGTAGAATCCGAGGGGTATGTATTGTCAAGCTTAACTCCTAATATATCACCACCCATCCACTTGCTGGATGAGGAACAGTGGTTCATCGGAAGAAGGTTCGCTACACTGTTGTGTTGGAAATTTTGCTAGTTCTTTGCGGTTCAATTAGAGGCTAATTGTTCAACAGTCGTTCGGTCAAGACGAACCTTTATACCTTTTCTCCAGGTATGATAGATCATTTATTAGCCCATAACAGAGGTTGTCTTCTCGAACGGAGAAGACAACCTGCTGAATAAATTATACTAAAATAAGTACCGATAGTCATTTATAATTTTTTTTCATAACAGTTCATTAACTATTGACAGGCTTTTGTGTTTCCTTTCAGGGAAACTGGAACCTATAACAGAAACTAAAAACGTGAGAAAATACACATATTTTTTAAAGTTCCAAACATTCACTTTTATAAATTCTTGAGTATTTGGTATATTACCAGTGGCGGCTCGTGACACAAATAATAGGTGAAGTACTACCAAACCGTTCATCCATCAACATGTTCCGACTACCTTTGTTCGTTAATATTTATTCTGGGATTTCTGAACTTGGACAGGATATTGATAATGCGAATATCCGATCTCAGATGATGTTGACTGACTTTCTGGCCCAATTAATACTTACTAATGCTTATTTAGTTAATACACATCAAAATAATTGAACTTCACTAACTTAACCTGATGAGACGCTATTGTACTTTACTGGTAGTTGATAAGCAGGAATTCAGAAAAGTAGGCCTAAGAAAAGGGCTTAGCAGTACTTGGACCAAATTTGTCCTTAATATAAAATGGCAATCTTCTCGTACATATAGAAAACGAACTATATACTTCGAATATTGATACCAAACGTTAGTAAATCATATTCGATAACCTACGACATTTCGAATTAAGTTATATTCGATATCAATTTTTTAGAGATATATTATTTCAATTTCAAAATATTCGATATATAAAATCGATTGTAACGATACTCAATATGCAATGAAATTTCATATCCAACAATATAGATATCAATCTTATTTGATACGAAATCAATTATTTTCAGCTAATGTTCGATTTCTAACGATATTTACATTGTAAAGATATTTTGTGTCTTATCTATCAGTATTTTTTGATTTCAAGAATATTCGATATCACTACATGGATCCTTGTTTAGCTGTTAAGGTCATAACAGAAGCGGCACTGGAATGCATGTACGTTTGAGTCGTGCTACTTCCCACTCTGAATGAAAGTTTCAAAGATATTCTTCAGTTGTATGAAGTAAATTCTAGAATAGGACCTTGAATAATATCCTGGCCACTATCTTTCTCCTCCCTCCTTCCTGGGTTGTTTTTGCTGCTAACGTGTCATCCCTCAGGCCATAAGTCACATATACTTTTTAAACTGATAAATTGTAAATCAAATCATTGATCAAAAGAAGTTTGATATCACATATTAGTTCGATAATATCATTTTTAAACACCTTTTATATATAATAGATGGCTCTCCAATACACCTAATAATATTGATATTTAGTTGACAAGTTTGGATGTAACAGGAATGACAGATCTAAGTCAATTTAAGGACCTTAATTATTTAATTGTCCTAGGAAAGTTATGTAAATGATCCAAACACTGTGAAATCGTTACTATAATCCTAGGTTCGGACTGCACTGTGAATTCCTTGCTGGCAAAGTGTACGCCAAGGTACGAAATAGACTACCAACGAGTACGCCAAGGCACGAAATAGTCTCGGCCAACAGGTTCACAGCTAAAATAACTTTGTAGCTATGAAAAAATGTAAGAACATTATTCATCACATTCACTACACGTTT
>JAGDQP010071721.1:0-10600 GCA_022664845.1 Lepisma saccharinum | reverse complement strand
TAAAAAAGTCACCATCTTTGATTCAAAATGGCAGCTGAAATACCATTTTTCACATCGTTCGAGATAGAGAAATGAAATTTGGTATGACAGTGTATCATCACGAGTATGTCATGAAAATATAAGAAAACGTTAAAAATGTGTCCATCTTTTATCCAAAATGCCCGCTTAAGCCCCACTTTATAACGACTGAAGCTAGAGAAACGAAATTTGGTATGAAGATGTACCATTACGAGTAGGTTAGAATAAATTCGGCTCGTCTCCCCTAGTAGGGTGCAGTTCAAAGCGGGACCCTGGTTGCGATAAAGGGGTGCGCCCCAGCGAGGCCATCTTGGAATTCTGGGGGCAGCGTCCCAATGAGGCGAAGCGAGCATATAAATTACACAAGTGTAAAAAGCTGCGAAATACGAGCAAAAGCACCAGAGGTGCAAAATGTCCAGTCAACTCCTTCAACCTTAAAAAGTGGTGAAATGGAATATGGATGAGCCTAGTTCCTCGCGCCAAATTCCAATACTCCTGCGTGTCCCACCAAGTTTTCCTCCTCACAAACATTAGCACTGATGAAAGCATGTTATACAGGCAGAATGTGGAAGTTTCCCCATTCGGACGCAGCGCTCTGGAGTATGAGGGAATATCTGCATCATGTGGCGCAGTGCCCTTCAGATTCTGGTTGTGATAAAAGGACGCAGTTCCTCCAAACTCCTCATGTTCGATGCGCGACCGGCCGTGGGATTCTTGGCGCAGGGACGCGAGCGAATCGAGGGGAGTATCAACAAGCACGAAAGTGCACGCAGTCGAGTTCCGCGTGTCACAAAACGTCAGCATGCTATACAGGAACAAGAGTTTATTGCGAAATCAGCGATTCTGAAGTTCTGTAAGAAAAAAGGTGCTAAAAATTGGAATATGAAATTTCGAAGTATGACGGTATATCATCACTAGTAGATTACAAAATATCTGCAAAGACATCGTTTTGAATCAAAAATGGCTGACTTCATAATCCATTTTCCAGAACGTTTGAACTAGAGATACGAAATTTGGCATAAGGATGTATTAACAAGAGTAGTTTAGGAATAATTTACACTTTTGAAAAAGTTGTTAACTTGGATCAAAATGGGCGCACGAAAACTTTTTCCACACCATTCGAGCTATAGAAACGAAATTTGGTATGAAGGTGTACAGAAGTAGGTAACGGCAATGTAAGAAAACTTTTTAAAAATCGCTTTCTTTAATTCAACATAGCCGCCCAAATACCATTTTCCAAACCACTGAAGCTAGAGAAACGAAATATGGTATGAAGGTGTACCATCACGAAAATGTTTCAATAAATCGATCAAACCACCGCTATGAGGGTGCAGTCCTCGAGGGGATATGGGAAAAGGTCTGCACAGCATGGGACGCTGCCCCCAGAAAGTCTGATTACAATAAAGGGGTCGTAGCCCTAAAAATTTGAAGTTGGGGCGCACACGGAATTCTGGGGGCAGCACACCCAACGAGGCGAACCCAGCATATATACGACTCGGTCGCGACCTACAAAAAGCTGTGAAATCCGAACAAAAACACCGGAGGTACAAAAATTGCAGCCAAGTTCTTTAGCCCTAAAAAGGTGTGAAATAGGAGACGGATGAGCCAAGTTCCTTGGTGACAGCATGTAACAGGAACAAAGGAACTTGGCGCGAGCTGGCAACAGCCTTAGTGTTGGTGGCGGTGGACGTAGTAGGTTTTAGGATCCCCACCACCCTTATAGCTTGAGGATCATGAACCTTGCAACCTCGCGCGAAGTTCCTTTGTTCCTCTTACATGCTGTCACCAAGGAACTTGGCAATTCCGTCTCCCATTTCACACCTTTTTAGGGCTAAAGAACTTGGGTGCACTTTTTGCACCTCTGGTGTTTTAGTTCGGATTTTATAAAAATTCTTTGACAATAATATCGATAGCGCCGGTAAAAAAAAGACAGAAAAAAGACGATTTCTAGACAGTAATGAAGAATGTAGTAATTCCTGTACTGATAGTCCCAACGAGGGTAGAACGGAGAAATTGAAGCAGTTACTTAACAGGCGTCCTCGTTACATTACATATGAATTATAAATTAAAATTTCACATTGGAAAGTTTCGGTTGTAAGATCTAATGTGATTTCTCAGATCATAAGGGAGTAGATAAAATTTTGGTTAACTTTATTTTCTATGGTCAATGTTAGTAACTTTTGACTTTGACCTGTCACGATTATACGAGGGTAACGCTTGTTAAATTTCACAAACATCCATGGCCCAGGTAGAATTCGAACCCGCAACTTTGGAGACGCTGGCCTAATGCCTCGCAGACCAAACAACTACCTCGGTCGGCTATAAGGGGAGAAGAGTCTAACCATTAAAATATATTATTGAAATTTGCGAGGTTTCAATTAAGGAATTTTTTGCCTGACTAATTGCAGCTGAATGATTTTCTGCATTAGCAGATGATACTCTTAATATCACCTAGATGGGAAAACCTTGTTGTTAACTACGTCAATGATGAGTATGATTTCTTAAAAAGCAGTTTATGCACTGACTCAGTAACAATCTGGCAGATCTTTCCCTAACGTGGTTTTGACCGGAAAATTTTGAAGAAACAATGTCGGGATTTAGCGCAAACGATCTGTCAAATCTGATATATATTTTGGTGTTAATTCCGAGATCTAATTTAATAAGAATATGTTGGAAGTAGCAGTTTGCTGGGAAATTATATATATATATATATATTTTTTTTATTTATATTGAACACATACTGTAATAGTACCCTTCTGCAACACACTCGCTCAATGTGGGAGTATTTAAGACCAATCATATTCGATTGATATTGAATTATTTAGGATCAAGGAACACTTATATTTTATGTCCGCTTAGGAAAAGCGCATTTTGTGGGATTATGGAGAGTGCAAATGTTTCACCTATAGCATGAAAAATTATGAAGTGTGAAAAAAACGGATATAAAAGTATAACGCAATCCACGATTTTACAGAATTAACCCAATTTATGTTCGAAGCAATTATCCATATTTCTTTCTTGAACAACTTCACAAGCTCACATTGAAGGCGTGTAATGAATTTAAAGCATTTATAATATATTCGTTATTCTTATTCGATTAAATTAGTATTTTTGCTACGATTAACCGTTGTACACATTCTTACAAAAGAAACTAATTCAGCTTCACTTAGTGGAAGTTGTGAATAATGCCAAAGATACTGTTATAAAATTTGAAAGAGTTAAAGAAAATTGTCTGAAAGAAAACAAAGCAAGTTGCAGTATTTTTGAGTTTGGATGAATGTATGAAAATATTTATAATCATCCAGAAAATGAAGTCTAATTACAGTATAAGACATGTCCTTTCACGCATGTATCCCGAATATTTATTAAAATTTTCACGGATTTGGGGGAGATTCAAAGATCTGGATATGAAATTAGATATCAAATACAGCCTTTCAAAATTACACGGATAAACTTCTGGAGGTGATTCCTTACATCAAAACAAGACAAACGTTCCTCCGACAAATTTTCCAAATTTGTTTATTTTCGAAGCTTAAGAGTCCCGAAAGCATGGGAATATGAAGTTCAGAGCTTCATATATCTAATATCACAAAAAGTAGAGCTGATGTGGCATGGTCCCGTCAAAGACTAAATCTGCACTATCCCAAAATGCATGTCTTGGCATGGTCCCGTCAAAGACTAAATCTGCACTATCCCAAAATGCATGTCAAAATTCTACAATGCGCGCGCAAGGGATTCCCCATAGAAATTACATTTTTCCCAGAAATTCTCTAAAGTAAAGATTGGTCGAAATGAGCATGAATTGGACGGTTTTCACCAGGAAACAATAATTCGTTTAAGCCAACTCGATATCTCAAGTAGATTCCATACACCGAACAATTTTTAAGAATACGTCATTGCATAACAAGCGGATTAAGCATTGCATAATTTCATCGAATATTTTATTTATTTGCTATCAGAGAGATAGAATATCATTGTCCGATTGGATGCTGAGGATGAAGTATGCCGTCCTTACACGGGAAGTCTTTGCCGGCCGGGTGGTCGAGCGGTCTGCGGCGGTAGGACAACGGCTCGAAGGCCCCGGGTTCGAGTTCCGGTAGGAGCATGGTTGTGGTTTCTAACAACTAAAGGCGAATCGTGACTGGCCGGAACCTAAAGTTACTAGACTGGCCCATATAAAAATAAAGTTTACCAAAGTTTTTACGGGAAGTCTTTTAACTCATGCTCATTTCGACCTACCTTCAGAAGTATTCCGGAATCCCCTACTTCCTTTGGCAATCCCTTGCGCGCCCATTGCGGAATTTTTAAATATACATTTTCAAATAGGAAAGGTTTAAAATCGTTGAGAGTACCACGCCGCATCACCTCTACTGTTCGTGGTGTTAGAAATATGAAAATCTAAGAATCGTTTTACCACGCTTTCGGCACGCTGTAGCTCCAAAATAATGCATATTTCGAAAAATTGACACACTAATTCCGAATTTTGAAAGCGAAACTAATAAAAGTGCAATAGAAGCATATAAGATTTCCAAGCTTTTTAAAGGTGTTTCACATTTTGTACAACCTGCACCCACATCTACGCCAAAGATTATATTTTATACTCTGGAACGAATAATTACGTATACGGTATCTTTGAAACATTCAAACTTTAAAATCTGGCTGAACGGACTGGTAGCTTTACAAGAGAAAACTGTCATCAAAGTGAGCGTATTAGCATTAGTAAATGGTCGAGAAACTCTTCGTTCTCGACAAAATCTAACCTGATGTTTCAGATATGGCTCAATATGGCTGAACTATGCAAACTATAAGGATATATTCATGAATTTAATACTTTTCCGCACAATATCGTAAATGTGCTGTACTAAAATTTTAGGAAAACAGCTCGAAATATATTATTTTTTAACAAATTTGTTGTGTTGGGTTGCATAACAGCCAAGGATATGCTTTTATATATATCCCCTCCCTTGAGAAATTCCTATCTACGCTACTGATTGACTGATAACAGGGAGTTCTGCATGCTCGTCCCTCAACTGTGTACGACCACGTCGGATTAGGTGTATTAAGGAAGAACGTAATATGTATGAAAGAGTTTGTTGATAATAGTAAATTATGCCGTAGTTCACAATGGTTCAACTGGTGTAAACCATATTTTTCTTGTTACACCATTTTCTAACATTTTCTTTACAAAATTTAAGGTTCGAAACGAATACAAAAAGAACACATTGGTACAAATATTGTAAAATAAACTAAATAAGTCATTATACACATACACAAACTAAACAAGTTAGAGCTACGACTCTACTAACAATCGCAAAGACTCCGGTCCCTAGATAGCAGTTTAGCCATATAATATACCATATAGCCTCATGGTCACCGACTGACTGACTGACTGATTCATCCATATAAATTCACAGGCCAAACTACTGGAGCTAGAAACACCAAATTTGGTATGAAGGTGTAGGAGCATGAGTAGTGAGTACGTAAAGGAATATAATAAAAACGACATTTTGAAAAGTCGCCATCTTGGAACCAGAATGTAAACCAAACCCATTGTTGTATAAAATGCACACCATAAATGGCTGGAGATACAGAAATGAAATTTGGTATGAAGGTACAACATCACTAGTAGGTTACGAAATTATTACGAGATGAATTCAAAGATGCCATCTTGGATACAAAATGGCGAACCTTCCACACCGTTTGAGGTAGATATAATACGATATTTGGTATGAAGGTGTATGAGCAAGAGTAGGTTAAGAAAATATTTTAAAATGTTGAAAGAAGTTGCCATCTTGGTACAAATGACCTACACAGTGTTTTATAGAATAAACAGCCTAAACCGCTGGGGCTGCTGAAATCAAATTTGGTATGAAGGTACATTATCACTACTAGATTACTAAAATATTACACAATGTATACAAAGACGCCAAATAAAAATCTATTTTCTACACCGTTTGAGATAGAGATACAAGGTGAATTATGACGAGTAGTTTGGAAAATAGTACAATATTTTGGAAAAGTCTCCATCTTGCATTTAAAATGGCCGCCCAAAACCCATTAACCACACCCCCTCATGGAGGCTGCAGATGGACACCATGGCGGTGAAATCCCGCTGAGAGATTGTGGTTATAGGGGGCACACAGCCCCCCAAAACTACTGAAGTTAGAGGCGCATCCCCCCACGGTGGTCTGGGGGCAGCGCATCCAGGGAAGCAAAGCGAGTCAATATTATAAAATTGACTGATAACTGCAGTGTTCAGGCTCGCAAAAATCCACAGTATTTGTGTTGATCAATATTTATGATGAATTTGGCGTAGCTAAGTGTAACGAAATGAAAACAATTTGAACAATTGATTATTTTTAAATAAGATAGCATCCCTGAACTATTACACCAATCAAGACTGTTTTAGCTTTTCTTATCAACACCAAAGTTCGCTATTGCATTTCGCGCTACGCCATAGAGAAACCTTTAATTTAAAATATTAGGTGTTTAGATGTAAGCAGTCCGGGGAGGGGGGCAGGTCCTCTGTCTCCCCACAACTTAAGAAATTTATCTCTGGTCCATTTTGCAAGTGTGAAGGAGGCTGCGCAAATAATGATGTCGGTACTAATGTCTCTGAGTATGAATGAACAATCTACAAGTTAATGCGGAGAAGGAATGCGCATAATAATTTATGAATTATGCACTTGGTACCAAGTTCTCTTTTTTTCTTTAACATTAGCCCCGTTCCACAATGTTGTTTCATATTTTTCCTTATTGATCTGTGCATTCATTTGCGACGAAGTTTAGGAAATGTAATACAATAACACAAATTTGTTTTGGGATATATATTTCTACCATCAGCGAAGTAAAAGGTCCGCCAGGGTGTGAATTCTTAGTAATGAGATTATCTATATGAAATTTTCTTTCTTACTCCCTCGCATACGTAATAACTTCATGCGAGTGTTGTCATTAGAAAGATTCAAATAAGAACAAAATGAGACATTAATAGTATTAGTATAACAATGACATCACTGGCTGTGGCTGTTTTGAAGAAAATGTTCTTTCTTACGAAATTTCTTGTGTTTATTTTGATCTTAATTATATTGATTTAAATTTTAAATTTTGGGAAAATCTTCGACGTTCACAATTTCGAGTGAAGAGTAGAATAACTGCATTCGTTAATGTAGAAAAAAATGAAACATTAATGCAAATTTTCAACAGAACTAAGATTCAATTCTGTTTAACTAATTTCAAAATGATTCTCGTTCACCGAAGGATTTTTAAGTGTACATTATTGTATGGTTAAATTCTCTGACACATTTCAAACTTACGCTTCAATACACAATGTTAAGAAAATCACGATTTTCTTTTTAAAAAAAGCTTTTTCTTAAATTTAAATCAATTTTTTTTATTTAAATTACTTGCGGCCCTGAAAAAGGTACTAATTCGTCTTTCCATTTTCAAATACCTTAACGAGTAAAAACTTAAACAAAATTCGCGAATATGTGGTGTTCACTGCGGAAGATAGCCACGGGAAAAAGGCAGTTACAACAACTTGTAATCATTTTGAAAAAGATGGAAGACATGGAGTTACTTACTTATGATATATTTTACAAAGGGAAGTTAACATGTAGGAAACTTCTACTTTTCAGAGGATACACCGCAATTAACTTCGAAAAAGACATAATTTTCAATGTTTCTACGTATCAAGTTTCCTTCTAAAATGGCATCTGTGTATTTCTTTCTTTATATAACAATTGCAAATTTCATAATCGCAATTGCTTCTCTTATCCAGGCTACATCTTCCAGTGAGTATTTTCTTACATTAATTCAGTAAGAAATTATAATTTTCTTGAATGAATTTTAGATACTTCCCCGGTTATCTGAGTTCGTATTTAAAGCAAACTAATAGGCCACGGTCAGTTTTCGTTTAAGTAATTTCCCACAGACTGCATGCCTTATAATCGGGATACGTATCTAACAGGATTTTAGTTCATTTCACTTAGTTTTCAGCCATCAAAA
The DNA here is from genome assembly GCA_022664845.1 of Lepisma saccharinum. Lineage (NCBI taxonomy): Eukaryota > Metazoa > Arthropoda > Insecta > Zygentoma > Lepismatidae > Lepisma > Lepisma saccharinum. The sequence goes on along the minus strand of JAGDQP010071721.1, from coordinate 2,578 downwards.
TTTCATAATTAATTTTGGTAACACCCCATGACAAAATTCCATAAGCACAAACGAATGGAATAATTAACTTTTGAATATTTCTTGGGGAAGGGGGGGGGGGGGCAGGACGACATACATTACAAATTCTATGTAGACAAGGAAATATGAAAGTCAGATTATTATTTTTGTTTGTTTCTCCTTAATTAGTAGAAAATTAAGATCTTGTAATATATTTCGATCAAGACGGAACGTCATCAGGACGAATTTCTGGATTTTTTTTAAAAAATAAATATTACGTCCTTGCAATGGACATTTCCAGTAGTATTTTTTATTGCAATAAAAAATTCTTCTATTAAAGCAGACTACGGAAAACATTTTCTTTTCTTTCTGTGGTGAATCTATCAAGAGTTATAAAGACTTGCTTCAAAAGCGTCTCAGCCTTGCGCTTAATCGGGCGCCGCCATGTTATGACGTAATCAGTTTTCCGACTGCTTCTCATTGACATACAAATGGTATTTGATTTATTAGTATTGTTAAAAAGAGATCGCAAAAATGGATCGAAAGAAATAGTATAACTGGTGAATAGCGTTTCTGTATGCCTTAACACGTCATTTAGTTCGTTTTATTCATTTAAAAATTGATTTTTACTTTTAATACTATTTAAGATATTGATATAGTTTGGTAGCTTCAACACTAATTTATATCAGCTCTTTTTTTTCATTTTCATGATTAAATCATAAGATATCTTCTAATAATGCTCTTTAGAACTCTTGTATTTAAAAAGAATTACCTCTTTTTTCTGTAAAAAATGTGGGTTTTTACATCCGACAATCGTATACTTTTTAATGAATGCTAGTGAAATATTTTTCAAGAACTTAAAAGCACATGAATTAATAGTGCTCGTTACTGCCATCTGTTAACAATTTAACGTACTTGTAGGCCGTGAATATATTGAATAGTTTTAATATGTCATTGTATAAAATAATAATAAAAGCATGTAAGAAACAAAAACGTAAATTGAAACTTTCACATTGGAGTTACTCTTGCGTTTCGTGAAGTAAAATAAAATACGGCCATTGATAGGATTCGAACAGCCTTAGGTGAAAGTATAAAAAATTACAAGTTGAATGCGCTAACCAACTGAGCTAAATTTACAAGATATCAACAGTTGCACGAACGAGCTATAAGAAGAACATTGCAAGTTAAGACAATGTTTCGAGTAATTTCTGTTATTGAAACATGTTTTGGTGTTTAAATTTATTGAAGTGTGTTCTGCAGATTTGTACATTAATTATTTCGTTAAGTGATGAAGTAAATGTTTTTCTCTTTTTTGTTTTTTGTCTCCAAACTTCTGAATAAAGAACGTAACATAGGGAGAAGCATATAGCTACGGAAATACAACGGACTGATTACGTCAAACCAATCAGAGGATGGTTTTCGTTGTATGACGTAGGAGATTGAATTAACAGTATTTCATTCTATATTTCTACGTAACGGAAAACCGTAGCGCTGAAATTAAAACAAAACATTATATGTTATTTAATCCGATGTACACAAACAAACTATAAAATATATAAGGACGGGGAAAACGGAAATGTCCATTCCTTAGGGTCCTGACTTGAAATTCGTTTATCCATTTAATAATCATGAACTAATTTACCCACTACATTTGCCCAAGGCGATTGGGCCTTCATATGAATTTGGAAGTGTACGTTAATAATTCGTAAGGCTAAACGAAGGTATTTCACGTCTCCGGCCCAAGTTTTAAGTTTTGTTTGAATAGTTTTATATAGGTTCGTTTACGGTATTCATTTAAGAGAAAAGTAGTAACGTAACCATAAGAATAGGGATCGACATTTATATTTATTTAGAGCGTTATCAGAACTGAAAGGCAGACATTTAGAATATAATTTTGAAGAATTGTAGAGTCAAATATACATTAAATGAGGATATGTAAATTTAATTTTCACTGATACCTGAGAACAATGGCGTAACTAATCCAACTATAATGTCGCGGAGCCCCCACATTTCACGGTCAGGATAAATAGACTAAAATAGTTGAAAATCAGTTGATGACAAACTAACAAACTTGACAGAAGAAGTCTGCTCAAATTTCGATATTTAAAAACTTTCTCAGAATTGATAAAAGAACGAAAATTATAGTATATACTGGAGATAATTTCCGTTTTAGAAATTTGGCAACATTGTTCTGTACAACTGGTATGTGATTTGCACAAGCAGCAAGGACTTATCGAAATTATATGTGAAAGATGTTGATAAAATGGTCTTGGAACAAGAACTAAAATTGTACTTAAAGGAGAGGAAAATTTATAGTTATGCTGATGAATAAGAATATTTTATCCTAAATATTCTACTCAAATTTCAATCACACACAACCATGACGGAATTAAAGTTTCTTCATTCCTTTTAAAACTTAGTTATCAATACAATACCTCCAATTCTTTATTATCGTACTACAACAGTCGGATACATAAATCGTTCATTTAAAAAGTGATTTGTAATTCCAAGTTAAACGAAGTCGTTAATGCTTGTAAATGATTTGTAGAAAAAAAAGTCGTTATTATTCCCAGCTTGAGTT
>JAGDQP010071720.1:0-10600 GCA_022664845.1 Lepisma saccharinum | reverse complement strand
CCCTACTGGACAATTAAAATTACACTTTTCAGTAAATTTCAACTAGTGGCCCACCTATAATACAAATAGTGTTAGGTTTCCTTTTGGTGTTTGAAATTCTACTTGCTTAAGTTGTTTCGTTGTTTGCTACATACTACAAGAAATCATAAATATCTTTCCAGAACCCAGGACATGTGATAATGTTTTCTGTTAAAGAAAAGAAAATTCGAACCCTTGCTCGCTCACTCACACTCTCTCAGAATCACACACCGCCGACTCAACGTTAGTTGGGTGGCCTATCTTGTAGGCTTAGAGAAAAATCGTGTATAACAAAGTCATGTGAACATAATTTTGGCCATGATAGTACATCCAAATGAGGGTTGCCACCTGTCGCGTATAATACGGGATGTTCTACATTTTGAGTAAAATTTACTCGTCCCGTATTATCAGTGGTAATTTCAAAGACATATTTTCAACATATCGATAATTTTAACAAATAATTAGGGATGGCTCTTTTCCAGCTGTTTACTATGCAGACTAGCGAGCAGATTCTGTTCACATCCCCAGACCACAACATGAATCCTGGGGATGGAGATATAATACTCATGGCCTTGTGTTTGACATGAGTGTCAATTCAATACTTTTCCGCCTCTTTTCCGAGAGCGACCACAGTTTTTGTGTTAAATCAACAACGTTTGTTGTATGATTTCGGTGATTCAACACTGTGATAGTAGCAGCATGACAATCTTCCTTGAGTTGAATCAGCATTGACAATACATCCATCGTGTTGAATCATCGAAATCAACACCGTTTGTTGTGTTTATTGAAGAAAAAAAGTGTGGTCGCCCAGGGTTACTCAAAAGCGTTGAACTAACAGTCGTTTTTTGAAATGCAGATACTAACGTTAACTGTGTTCAGAAAATTGGACTATTTATTTTCCACTCACCAGTGCTTTTGTGATGTGAACATTTGCAAGTAAGACGTTTTCTGTTTGGAATTTATTATTATGGAGGTTTTCAATTCTGCTTATTACAGAGTCTAACAAGCTACTTTTATTTTAAGTTATTTAGGATTTGTCCGGTATTTTTTTCTCTCTTATCCCGTATTTTTTGCCGAGTGCCTCGTAATTCATTCATCAAAAGGTGGCAACCCTAATCCAAATGATTAATGCAAAAGCACACAAATTTATTAAGCACCATGTAGTTAGTAAAATTACCTGATTAAAAGGTTGTACTGCAGGAAATTTAATGCTATGATTGGCAAAATCAGGTCGGTTTCCATTAAGAATACTTCTTGAGGATTGTTTCATAATTACGTCACAACCACGTCTTGGTCTTACCTGTAGATTTTCCTCCTGTATCTCAACACCAATGGATTCTTATCTTCGTTTTCCCACCAATTGACAGTGACTCAAAGTAGTAAAAGAGATGGCGCAAGTTGAAACTTCATCTTTTTAAATTACGGAAAAATTCCTCTTTAAAGATCTAGACAACAAATTGGAGTATGAATGTGCAAAAAATATTCCTATATTTATTACTACCTCTACTTTCAGCACAGAAAATAAGGTGTCCAAAAATTAAATTGAATTTTCAACATATATATTTTTTTTTTTAAATTCTAACAATTATTTTTCGCAAGTCAGTGCGATTTTGTTAAACGAACTTGTAACTTACCCATAATGCAGGGAAAATCATCACACATGTAAGTTACGAAATAACAAACATTTTTTTTATATATACGACGTGCGAATTTAAAAGTTAGCTTGAATTTTAAAGGCTTTCGTCGCCATTTCGCATAATGATTTTGGAATCAAAGTTTACTTCGAAGTTCTGTTAAACGAGTAACGGGAAACGTTTTGTAGAAGTTTGCAAATTTGGGATTGGAAAGCGCATTAATTAAAGTATGGGCCGCTGTTAAAGCATGACCTTGAACCTCCCGCGTGCACACGTTGCGACCCGATTGTGAAATTAGGGCTTCTAAGCTTTATCTATCAGATGACAGAACAGTACTCAAGGCACGTACAACAGAATAAGTGAGAAGGTATGTTCATCAGGCACTTCCGAAGTTCTAACGGTTTTTGCGATAGTGACGTCACGGGCGGATAGCACATAAGGAACCTATCAATAGGCGGAGGGAAAATAATTTATTATTGCCGTTTGAGTGTGAAATTTTTGATACAATAAAAACTGTTACAATCTGCAATATATAGGCTATAAAATAAAAAATATTTTGCTTCAACAGTTGTAGTAGTTTCAGAGCTGCAGCCTGTTATTTGATTCAAATCTTCAATTTTTGATCAGTTTATAATAGAAATGATTTTATAAAAAAAAAATTTCGAATCGGAATTTTTTGATACAACAAAAACTGTTGTAATTTGCAATATATGTACTATAAAATGACAAATATTTCCTTTCAATAGCTGCAGCCTGTTATTTGATTTGCATCGTCAATTTTTCATCAGTTTATAGTAAAAATGATTTTATAGAAATCTTTTGGATGTGAATTCTTTGATACAAAAATGACCACTTCCCCCACCCAAGATCAACATTTTTGCTGTCAATTCTTCAGTTTCTTTGAACATTTTAAAATGATGATGAAGGGTGTTTAATAATCAGAAGGGTGGTTAGACCGGAAAAGAGCGAATATATTCCACAAAATGTTAATTTTATTCTATTTCTTCTTTCTTTTGAGCTACTTTGTTATGTTCTTGAAATTCATACTGATTTTTTTTCTTAAGCTTATGTCAATTACAAGGTCTTATTAGCTGATCTATTAGAATAATACAGGGGCACTGCGCCGCGATAAACACCACGGACTGTGTTGATGGACCACGAAAGTTTTTAATCTTTCCCTTGACTGGTAAAAATAGATTTTTTTAATGATGTATTAAGAATGGGCAAAGGTTTATAAGGAATAGACCTTTCTTACCGTCTGAAGGGCCTTTCAGGACTTTAGGGTAAAGAAAAAGGAAAGAAAAATTAATTTTCTTAAATTTATTTTTTCATCCCATTTCCCAAATTTTTCGTGAAGTTTATACCAGTGCTTTCTTTTGTTTATGATACTGATAACAAGGTCTCCCTGATTTCTCTACTAGTATAACATGTACACAGTGAATCAAGAATGAAAACATGGAAATGTAAAAATACAAGTTTTTTACATTCTTTTTTGTTTAGTTCACAATGTTTCCTCAAACCTTGCAACGTTAATTTAACTTATTTCCCGACGTCACGCAATGATGAAATTTGCACAACAACATAAGTCGGGCGACAATACAGTATTCTGTTGTTACTTTCATATAGTTTTATATTTTAAAAGCATATTATAATATTTCTTTTTAATATGGACTTCTTTAGCCTAAAATAAATACTAACCTGCAACGATCTCTCGCTTGACTGGTTGCAGAACGCTTTAAGATTTGGGTCAGGAAACATTGCTTGAAGAAAACTATACGAACACAGAAATAACTAAAAAAATAAAGACTTACTTTTCTTATACATTTCGTACTAAAAAGTGAAAAATAGTTTTGTTTAAGAATGACTAAAAGAAAAGCATGGGGCGCGCCAATTCAAGAACTTATAAAGTGACTGTATATGAGAGCGCACGCCATGCTTTTCTTTTTAGTCATGCATAAAAAGTATTTTTCACTTTTTAATACAAGTTGCTTTTTAAAAAAGTATGTCTTAAAAAGTATTTTTTATGATGTTTTTACTCACATCGCTTTGAGTATAAAGAAAATCTGAAGTAACTACTGAAAGGTTATTTGTGAAGCATCACATTTCACAGAGATGTCTGGTAGGTTTACTGCAATCAAAATAATCTTGTCCGTACAAGGAAAACATACGACACTAGGAATTTTGACAGGAGTGGAAATTTCATTACAAGCAAAAATTTATCTTTTATACCGCAATTTTTCCTTATATAGATATATGTGGCAAGGCTACTGAATTTATATACTCTTATTTCTTATTATATCAAAAAATTCCCATCCAGACAGCCATAATAAATTATTTAGGTATAAAAATTCACTATCCAACTCAAATAACAGGCCATAGCTCTGAAAGTACTGTAGCTATTGAAACCAAAACTGTCTCATATTATAGGCAATATAGCGTAGATTATAACAGTTTTTGTTTTATCAAAAAATTTATATCCAAAAGGCCACAATAAATTGTTTCTCATCACCTCTTAAGAAATTTCCTATGCGCTATCCGCCTGTGACGTAAAGGAGGCGTGGTTACCGAAGGGACATCAGCGCACTCCCGAAGTTCAGATGAACAGCCCCTGACAGTAATGCAGCATGCGTCAATTCGTAATAAGTATATGATAAGGTACTTATTACCTTTAATATTAATTTACTGTCGAAATAATTTTCTAAAAATTACGTATTTATTTCTGTCCTAACGTAAATACTAACAGCGATATGCATACTAAAAATATTATTATTATAAATACGTTTGGGTTTACATTAAAGTTCTTCGTTCAGGATTAATCTCGTCAAAACTGAAAATGACAAAATTTATTAATAAAAGTAGCATTTTAAAATCTTGCTCTACGCTCAAGGATTCATGCGTGTACATTATTTCATCTCCTTTGCGTGATTGGATTGGATTTTGTAAATATTTTCAGAAAAACGATTTGAACATTTCGTTATCACGATCCCAGGACACTAAAACAAGAACTGTTTAAATGTTTCCTTTTTTTAAAAAAAAATAACAATGGTTCCCAACTTCAATTTTATGGGACCCACTACAAACCCTTAGATCAATTGCCGCTCTGAATCACTTACATCCGTGAGCATTTACTCTTGTCTTAACGTATATACAGTTTGAAAAAGAACGATATAAATATCAAAAATTGGGATTTATACCCGTAAAATATTTGTTGGGTTTTTTTTTTCAGGGTTTCTCCCGTTTTTTTCCTGTTTTGGAAAATATTCGGTTTTTTTTTTTGCATATTCAACTACCTTTGCTTCGCTATTTGCAGTTGTTTTTTTTTTTAGTTTTTTAATTGAACCAATGTATTCAAAGTATCTGTACTTCTGATACTTGGTTAGATTGTGTTTAAGTACTGTTATTGGTTTAAGGAATTGTCGGGAGGGGAGGTATAGGTGGTCTTCGTGCTGAAGTTAATTTCCAATTAACAACAATGGTAAACCACTCAATTGTTCTTGGCTCGTTGAGCTACAAAGATAGTTTTTAATTATCTGTAACTTCGAAAATGGAGTTACTGTTTAAACGTTGTTGTCAAGTTTACGAAAAATGAAGCTAAAGAAAGAGATGAGATGCAGTTGTGAGAACTAAAAGGGAAAATACAGGACTAAAGAAAGAAAAAAAAAGGCGGAAAAGAGAAAAAGGAAACTAGAGAACAACGATGGAAGAGTTATATAAGAAAACAAACAAACAAACAAAAATATATTTCCGAAAAGAACCAACTTAATGTTTAGGCCTACTTGATTGGGTAACAATATTTTTTTTATTCTGCGGGCCCCCAAAGTCAATTTCATCGCCACTGGAGCTACTTTTTCTCTGACGTATAAATAGAAAGGACTAAATTATCCATGACAATTGAGTCAGATAACAGCACTAAATTCGTGAATTTGTTCGGCACTAACCGTATTATCCTTTGTTCAATTTTCTAAGCAAAAATTACTGTGAGTCGGTTTTTCTAGTCCCATATGACCGGAGACTCCAGGACACCGCCCCGGCTGCCCCTGCATAGTATGAAACCTAAAGTTAAACCAGTACGTTTAGCAACCTTGCCATGTGACTGACGTCACTTCTTAACCAAATAAAGTAGATCACAACTTTGCCACAAGCACAGATAAATCAAACTAGTAATACTTCAATTTAGTGTTTAATAGATGCTGGGTTTAATGACAATAAGTATAAAAGTGTTTCAGAACACAGTCTATAGGTGTTTAAGTATAAGAGAAAAACTGTTTTTCGTAAAGTTTTTTTAGTAAAAAAACCCAAAGTTTGTGAAGAAAAAATTTGGGGAAAAATGCGGGAGAAAACCCAATAAACCCTTTTCGGTTTATTGTTTTTTTGTTTTGATTTTTTCACCTTCCCATCACTAATTGGGACTCGGACAGCAGTTTCGAGCTCAAAATATAAAATTTTATCTATTAAATTATGAATCTTACTTATTGGAGTGATTTTTAGTATTGAAACGCGAGTTTCTTCTAATTTTTGCCGATTGTTTCGCATTCTGAATCACCGTGTCTCTGATCTAAATTGCTTTTGTATCTCCCTAGTCATGAAAACACTGTTGTTAATGTAGGGTTGCTACCCGTCCGTATAATACGGAATGTTCTGTATTTTAGATGAAATTTGCGCCTCCCATATTATCAGTGCTTGTCACATATTAAAAGTAGTAAATTCTCACACACATTTTCAACATATCAATAATTTTCCAAATAAGCAGTGATAGACTCTTTTCCAACTGCTTACTATGTAGACTGGCGAACACTTTGTTCATATTCCTAGACCCCAACATGGGACCTGGGGATATAATACTCGCGCCTTGTTTTCTGTAGGTGATAACGCACTGCAAAAATGACTGTAAAAAGTCAACGGTTTTCAGTGCAGAGTGACCACGACATTTTGCTGTTAAATCAACACCGTTTGTTGTATGATTTCGTTCATTTAACACTCCGATGTTGGTAGCATGAGTTTCTTCATTGTGTTGAATGAGATTTGGCAACACATCCATTATGTTGAATCAGCGAAACCAACACCGTTCGTTGTGTTTAACAAAAATAATGGCGGTCAATGCAGATACTAAGACCAACTGTGCTTAGAAAATTGAAATATTCTAGTTTTGGAGTATGAACATTCACAAGCAAGATGATTTCTGTGTGTTCTTGATTATTATGGAGGTTTTAAATGGTGCGGATAAGCAGTCATATAGTAGTACAGTGCTGTATTCCAAACTACCGTAGTGTGTAACTAATCCAAGTATGCATCACAATATCAAGGCCACCTAGGCTCTACGTTAAAGGTTTGATTAGGTAACGTTTGTTCTCTGTAAATATGTAATTCTTAAACATACACACTACCCACAGCAAACCAAAGTAAATGTAAGTTATCAAAAGACTTCAACTTTTATTAAATTGACTTAGCAAGATTTCTTTCAAATATTCAAATCTCGCGCTTACACTTTACTCGTTGATTTCCAGTTTAGTTGATACATTTACAATAGTCATTAACGAGTGTAGGTCCTCAGATGACAGGTAAGCTGCGCGATATTGAAACAAAGTTAATTCGCAATAACATTATCAGAAAGCATTATACACTTATATGATACTTCAACTAGCACAATGATCAAACACTTTATTGTGATCAAACACACTGCGATACGAACACGCCGTGAACGGTCCATGGGGGATGTGGAGGTAGCGCTCCACATTTTCTTCACCTACGGCACGAAGTGAGGTGGGGTGGTCATTCCCACGCTCGACCGCCTTTACCTTCCCAAGGCGCCCAGGAATACCAAGGACACTCTGGTACTCTGGATAGGAGGCTGAGTGCACCTCAGAGCGCTAGGCATGGAAACACTTCGTAGTCAGACGCACTACCGTCTGAGCCACGGCGACTCATACGGAAGATATAGGAAAAATTAAATTAATATTGAAGTTATTCCGAAACATTTTCTTTCTTGGAAAATGTTTAAAGATAATTGCAATTTTTCTTTCATATATAATTTAATTTTGGAAATGAGTGCGTTATTTTGCATTTCTTTTAATTGATATTATAATCATATATTTCCATTATTCACAAAACATTTCCCTTCTGTATAGAGAATTTTAAAACATTTTAAAATTTATTAAATCAATATTTTAGAAATCATTCCTAGGTTCATATTGAGTTTTATTTTTAAATACAAAAATATTTTCTGACTAATATATGTCCAAAACATACAATTAAATATATTTAAAGCCTATTCTTAATAATTGCTCGTATTTTTAGAATCTTTTCACACGTTAAAATAATTTTATGATTGCAGTATATTACAAATATTCTTACTAGAGTGTTTATCTTCAGCTAATATGCCTACTTGACAACATAAAACTATCTCCACTAGCGCCTACAGTTCATTAAGCACTAACACACATTCCAAAGCCGACCCCGATGTTTCAAGGATTCGATATTTTATGGTTTGGCAATTCGGATTTGCGACGCCCTGGATTATTGACGGTCCCACTATCCATGCTCAGGCAGAAATGAATGAGCAGCTACTCATACGTTTAACCAGAAACGGGTATACAAAATTTTTAAATAGATGTCACTGTAAATTAATAGATAGACAGGATAATGTCAATATAGAATCGCATTGAAGACAACGTTAGCCAATATGTTAACTTCATTTTCTCAAGTGACCTGTGCGTATAAGGTTAAAAAATGCAGCGCTGCAACGACTGGGAATCGAACAAAGATGCCCCAGCTGCAGTTCAAGCGACAGGTGTTCTATAATTAAACTTTAGCTGCAACGACGATTTCTCTTCATATCAATGACGGATCTAGATAGGGGGCGCGGGTGGCGCACCCCCTCTCCTTATGGGAAAATATTTTACTTTTACAGCATTATTTCAACTTTGCCTCATAGAAGTATACGGTAGTCAGTGAGCGTCTGAGCGACACATCACTCGAGAATGAGGTAGCAATTCTCCCATTGTTTTAAAGCTTTTCAAGGCATTATTTCTGTATCCGAGTTTCACTACTTGAATGCGGAAGAAAAGGGGGAGATAACTGCACCATCTCTCCCGCCTAATATATGGCCATGTGATCCTTCATCTTTCACCAGTATATTCGTCCATAAAGCAGTGGGCCAGGTCAAAAACTGAAACCGAAATCCACCCCTGAGTATACCCCGCAATTCCCTATACGTACGAGATCTGATAAGTTGAATTATTTGACATAAGAAATGATTGTTTCATAAGTTAAAGGAACTTTAGTAGTAACGAAATTCAACAATCAAGTACATAGATAAAACTTCAAAAGTGATTGTTGCATTCTAAGCATTGTTTTCAACTTTAAATAAACTAGATTTAATTGTCGTCATAGATTCAGCGGAATCCATTATGTCTGGATTAAAATATTTTTTTTTTAATTTTAGTGATAATTTACGCCATTGAAGTTTATCGTGGACATCAGAATTTTATGTAAGTTCTCAAATTAATGTTTCTTTGATATTTGATATAGTTCTATGTTGTTTTTTTAAATCTGTATTATGTAAAATGCAATTACTATATACATTTTATTTTTATGATTACTAAGTGTCAGTATAGACTTAGAATAATATTGTACACTTAAGTTTGGGTTGTCACTGATCCTAGTTCCACACCAAAAATTAACAAATTAAGAGGTATTGTGTCATAAAATAACTATCATTTTGTCCGTAATAGGGTTGCCACCCCATTTTGATTCTGTCTGACCGTCCCTATTATTGTCCAGATGTCCCGCGCCTCGATGGAATCTTTGTGGGGACGCAGATTGTCCCAAATTTCACGTTCAGAGTTGAAATACAGAGTATATTTTATTATTTAATGTTTTAATTGTATAATTATAAAAGCTTTTTGATAAATTGTACTTTTTGTTATTCCTTTGAGACAAATAGCTGGGTTTCGTGACTCTACGGCAGCGACAGTGTTACTTAATATTTAATCGCCAGACGTACTAGTTATTAAGTAACGAAATATACTGTATAAATCATATGATAAAATACCACGAATTTGGGAAGCAATAATGATGTTTGCTCCAGTTGGACTGCATTTTATGTTAAATATTTAGGAAGTTTGAAGAGGGAGACATGTTAAAGTTAAAACTATCATAAAACTGGAAAACATTTATATTTCTCGGAGGGGTGTATTTGTCCTCGCCTGCTTGTCACCTTGAAAAACAATTGTTTTTAATGTTTCTTAGAAGTTTATATGTATAAATATATTTGGTAAAGTTATTGATTCAAAATTGAATCCTCTAATCTTAAAACGGACTAACTCAAAATTACTTAATTTTCGCTTTACTCCTGAAATCTATGCAATAGATGATAAACCTGGAACAGATGATGGGTCATCTTTCTTGGCACGGACTCCAGCAAATGAGAAAGCGAGGAAAGTTGTACAGGACAGGCGAATAAACACCAAGAAGATCATTGACAATGACACCTCAACCGCGTTCCTATACATTATTGTTCATGAGATATATTTTGAGTACGGGTTGGCAACAGTGATAATGGGATTCTTTGGGACAGAAACATCCGCATAATATTGCTATTGTGTCAAAATAATGTTTATGGCAACTTTGGCGCTGCTACATCTACAGTGCCAATAATGAAAACAATTTGAAGAAAATATAGAAAATAGGTTGGCAACATCGACCAGTAGGGTGCTTGAGAGCGTGGAGTCCTCCAGTATTTTTCTATTGGGTCGGATAATATTTACGCCGAATGATACGCTGCTATGTCTAACTGAAAAGAAGCAAATTGGTTAAGTTATTTAAAAATGGATTGGCAACACTGTACTACAAACCAATCAACACATTACAGTGACTCTGAGCTAGTCTAGCAAAGACTTTTCGAACAACACCTCAACAACGCTTTACAACTTGTTGTTCATGATATATAT
>JAGDQP010071719.1:0-10600 GCA_022664845.1 Lepisma saccharinum | reverse complement strand
AATTTACTCGTATTTTCTTGAGTGACGATCTCAATATCTTCCTGAACAGCTATTGTGTTATATGCTGTATAACACGACGCACATTTTACAAAGCGCAATTCTCTGCCACTTGTCGAGGAATCCGCACGTCCACCTTACTCGCTGTCTCATCTGACATTTCTCTTGTGCTAGAAGAGGTCAGCAGAAGAAACTTGATTTTAACAGAATAAAATTATGCGGAAATCTGAATCTGAAATTTTATAGTAGTGAGCTGGGCACTTCAGTGCTCACGGATTAGACTTGATGTGCAATCACGTCGGTTGTTTCTAATTATATAAAATACGAAGAAAATAAGAACTGCAACCGGCTCCGTGCATAGACAAATATGTTACTAAAAATATCAAGAATATGCCACAGAGGGGTTGTTTTAATCATTATGAAAAGGAAAAATAGATATAAAGGGACCTTAATGAACTCTTGAGTCGCCGCTGACGATATAATGTAATTATGAACCTGTTTATGGCTTAAACTACAAAAATGAAGAAAAAATTATAAGTGTGATGGGTAGCAAACCTGAAACCCTCTTAAAACAGTTTCACCTCTACGACACCGTAAGATATCTTCGATTTTGGTCTGCTGCAAAATATATCTTCACAACGGGCTTCCACAAGTTTCTATCACTAGCCATTTTATTATATATATTTTTTAACTTTTTGTATTTTCGATCCCCCTAATGTACAGTGGTCGTAAAAAATTTGTACCAGTTGATGAAAATTATTTAGTTTATAGTTTATCTATCTTAATAACAATTTCAGGGCTTGCTATTACGCCTTTTGGAGAATATGTGTTTTATATTATTCGAAAGCTACATTTAAATAGGTCGAAAGAAACTCACAAAAAATTAATACTCAACTATCTCATACTATACTATCTAATTTTAGCCCGTTGTATACTATTTCCTCTAATTCTCATGTAAAAAAAATATCGACCCAACACAACCCTAACCTACTACCCTAAATATATTCATTGAAAGTAACAAAACTTCCAGCTTTAAAGACAAAGGTAAAAGGTATGATGGCATCATGACGTTCTGATGGCTCTGCCCTAAGAATTTTCTACCACAGGGTAACTGAATTTAAGAAGTAGTTTTCTAACGCGAATGGAGAGACCTAGTTTTGTCTAAACGGGGATACTTTCTCTAAATATTATTTGAATAAACGTCAAACGTAAAAGAAAATTAAAATTATCAGTCTTGAAGTGAGCTTAGTGTTCAACAGATTGTAACTCACCTCAAATTCTGGAAAGTACCTGAAGACTTCTTGAACTGGAAACCTTGCTTCTCTGTAGCCATCCACAGTAATTGGATTAATCTCTCGGAACCTTTTGTAAATTCTGTAGACATACGTGTGAGAGAACGAAAGGAAAGGAATTAAAAATCTTACAAGTTTTGGTAACATTTAAAGAATACAGGTGGAGGTAAAAAGGAGAAAAATGTTAACTTTTCAATAAAAGGTAAGCCACAATCGTTTTATATTCTAACGTCAACAGAAAATCAAAGAATAAGTAGAAATCGTTATAAGCATTAGATTTCATAGATATTATTAACATATTAAATCCAGGAAGTGTATGCAATAATATGGACTGTTAAACTTTTTTTTAGAATTATTATCTAATCTTGAACTCCCTTTCTGCGTACCATTCACTTATTTCTATATATTTTTACCCAAACCTGTTTCAATTGAAATCTTAAATAACATACACAAATCACTTTATTTTTATAATACAGTATTTCTTCATATTAAATAATTTACACCTCCAATAAACAATCATATCACCTCCTCATGTTTCATTTCCAGTTATCGTGGTCTAAATAATACGGTCGAATTCTTCTACTCTATTCAATCAATGAATAAGGTTAAGTTGAACATATTTGAGAGACGCTAATCGTGAATCGTAATCATAATAAAATACTTCTTTAAGTTGTTAATTAAAAGCAACGATCTCTAACAAAAGATAGCACCAATATCTCGTATGTGTCTAATATATTTTTTATCGTTACCCCATATTTCAATGCTTCTTCTACAAATTAAAACCTAGAGATTTCCAACTTTGAGGGAAGAAAGTTCATAGCGAAGTCAAGAGTTCGATCAATGCCGATTTTTTATTTTCATTTTTCTTCATTGTTGAAATCGCTTGATAGTTGTGAATATCAAAGCCTATAACCATGAAGCTTTCTCAACAATTAACAAAAATATAATTAAAAATCGGCATTGATCGAACACTTGAGTTGGTTATGAGCTTTCTTCCCTGAAAGTTAGAACTCTCTAGGCTTGAATCTGTAAGGAGCAGCATTGAAATTGCGTGAAACAATAAAAATACATTAGATATATACAGAGATAGTGCTGCCATCTTTTGTTGGAGATCGTTGCTTTACATATGGACAAAACATTGTTTCTATAAAGATTATTTTTTCAATTCTCTCTTGGACTTGGAGAATGTATTAACCGAGTGATTAAATAAAATGTTGAAACAGTTGAAGAGAAAACCAAACGATTACATAGGGGGTACAGTTATGTTGGAAAATATGATCCTCATAGCCACTACATAAAGTGCAATATAAAATTTTAAATATAGTAACGGAAGATGAAATTCAAATTTCAAGAAGGCTTGATGCTAGGCCAAAGTGAGTGGTGATACTCTCACAATCCTACGAATTTTGTAAGGTCGGCTTGTCATGCGTGCGATCGTTTTAACATGTGTTAGAAAAGTAAGCGATTATCACGTGCGTTGTTTAGACACTCTGAATTTTCGTAGGTTCGCTTTTCATATGCACAGTTCCTGCGTTATTACCTTTTACGAGTTTGTAAACAAATGATAGCAAAGAATGATACTCATGAAATTTCAGAACAACTTTTCTTTTACTAGTACTGAAAGAAATAATTTACTCTTTTCTCAAAAATATAAAATATTACTTACAAGATATTTTCCTCTGTCCTCGATGAATCAAATATTTTCATTTGCTAACAGTCTTTCTTAAAATACAAAATGTTTTACACAGACTATTTCCATCTTTCCTTCTGGCAATGAAAGAATTTTTCTTAGTACTAGTGAATGGAATGTACGTGAACTACAGATCTTTTAAAAGATAAAGATCCCAATCGTACAACGATTTCCATTAATCTGATCTACTTTCAATTAAAGATTTTTACTTTCTTCACAAAAGGTATTTAACCTCCTTCGGTCAATAACCCCAGAGAAGGTAAAGATTTTCCTTAGTACTGGTGAAATAAATAAATATGTTAACTAGTGATCTTTTTAAAAGATAAAGATTCTAATCGTACAACGATTTCCTTTTAACTGATCTTTCAATTAAAGATTTTCATTTTCTTCACCAAAAATATTTGAACTCCTTTCGGTCAGTGACCTCAGACAAGAGTAGAAGTGTAACGCAGATTAATGGTTTTTCTCCCGACAGTAATGATCTCTTGGTCACGACGTTGATGGCTAGAGGGTATTGACCTAACCTAAAAGCCACTAACGTGGAGTGAAAATAAGATCATTTTTGGACTTAACCGGAAAGATAGTATAGAGGAGGAATGAAATAAGGTTATAGCTCTTATGACCATAGGGTATTCATGCTAGAACATGAACTTTCCTTACATGTTCATTGACCTTTTATTTTTGTCGTGGAACATGCTAGAACATGAACTTTCTAGAATCTCGATAGATTGTAGGATGCCTTTTTTGTACATTCTGTGACGTAGGTCATCAGCTTACTCTAAACTGCCTGTGCTCAGTTGTATTATAACCATGGTAGAGAATACTAGTACTTCAGCTACAGTAAGTGAGAAGCCCTCTTGTGGATGCTGTTCGAAATGGATGGATCAACCGTGCATACTAAAATCCATTCGTAACTGGGATACGAAAGAAATTCTTATTTGTTCTTCATGCAGATTTTAGAAGAAGCAGAGAAGTTAACATCAATGTATGGGATATCTAATTCCTGGATCTCCATTAAGTGAAGAGAATCGTGTTCAATTTTTAAATGACAGTGTTTACCGAGTTCTTGTAAATCCGAAGGATATAGAAGATATTTAAGTTATATGTAAATACTCATCCTGGATCAAACCATTTTAAGGCGAACTTTGAAATGGTTTTCGTTATATACTAGGAACCAGAATAATGGACCTACGGGAAGAATTACTAATAAAGGACAGATTTGGTGCACGTGAGTGGGTGATTGAACTAAGTATAAAAGAAAATATAATTTTAGTGTCATGAGTTTTGAAGGCTCATTATGTTATGATGAAACTAGGGATGGAGAAGAAATCCGGTTATCGGATATCCGGATGACACATTATCCGGTATTCGTTTTAGAAAAGACGGATAATATCCGGATGGTGGATATGCGGATGGCGGATAATATCCGGATGATGAATGATGGATAATATCCGGAGGACGGATATATGGATGACAGATATTCTTATGATGATGGATAATATCTGGATGACATATTCGGATGAAGGATAATATGCGGATGAGAGATATTCGAATGACGGATAATATCCGGATGACGGATAATATGCAGATGACATATCCGGAAGACCGATAATATGAGGATGACAGATATTCAGATGACGGATTCAGATGAAATCCGTATAATATATAAATTCTGGATGAAGTGTAAATTATGGATGACGGATCACGAATAAAATCCCAAGCCCCTTGCAGATAAACTCCGGATAAATTTAACAGTTTGGCTAGGATAACGTAAACAGATTTTCCTGGTAAATGCATTCCTGAAATTATGCTATAAAATGGACGATAGGGTGCGAATATCCGAGCTACGCAATGAGGGAGACGCTCTTTTCGTTCTTAAGCTACTCGCTTTGAGCAGATCTCTGAGGAATATTGCTTCGTTGTAGTCCAGAAGCCTGAGTTCGTAAGCCAGACTATTTTCATATAAGGTAATGGCAAACCACCTTCGGTTCACTGTTATCCTGAATGTTGCTTTCATAGACTTTAATAACAACCATCATAATTATGTTTGGCATGATATACTAAGAAATGAGACGGTCTATGGAAGTTTGTAAATCTTGTAACTTGAATCCGTTATTAATATTCTATAACTTTGATGTGCCATTTATTTTCTAATATGAAGTGTCTAACGACAGGAGTTCTTTGAAAACAATTTTCTTTCTTTTCATAGCAACTGGAACGATTTTACTCCCTGACCGATAACTGTGGAGTGTAGGTTCAACCCCTGTTTTTAAGGGTTTCTTCAGTTCCACCAGCAGAATGTCGTAATTTATTTTTATTCTCTGGGTAGAATAGACACAACTTTGATCTAAGTCCGTTATGTAAGGGCTGAAGTCACTCGCTGAACACACTTTGGAAGTCAAAAATTGAGTTGCTAACAGTCAGAGCTTTAGTGTAGGCACTATCTCGGCTTTTGGCTGCTGAAGATTGAAAATCCCTCGTAAACTTCAATCAGGATGATCTCCAGGAGGACTGGGATCTACGTACCTCTCTAGTTACTTTCTAGAAACCGTGACCATAATCACATCACCCGTGATTTGCTAATCATGAAAATGGATGTATTTATATAAATTAGACCAATCCATAATACCCATGTCCTCAGATATTCTGATAAAACTCCGTATACTCAATTCGCTAGCAGTAAATTTTAACTGTGGATAAGGAAGCCCAATTTTTAAAAAAACTAATATCTGGTTTTGATTTTACAGTTCTTTAAATTATCCATAGTTTTGACGGTTTCTGTGTAAACAGCACTCGTCTATGGAAAATGTTTGTCTCGAAAACATTATTTTGTCGAGGCTTTGGCTTAGCATTTGAAAGGACTTAGTTTAATCCTAGCAACCGACTATCCAGATATTTTTCCGGGGTTATTCCTGTCACACCGTGCAAATACCGGGATAGTACCTTCAAATTATGCCCTAGCCGACTTTTTCCAGCATCCTTTCCTCTTCTTTATCCCGGCCTGAGCCTTAGAGGTCTAAAGCAAAGGTGTCCATCCCTCCGGAGGTCGCCCCTCAACATAATTCCCCCCCGCACCCTCGAACTTGGAAGGTCATGTGGAGTGGAGGTGGAGGGCTATCTGGATGTTGGAGGGTGATGTGGAGTGGAGGTGCAGGGGTAGATCATAGCTGGAGTGGAGGTGGAGTGGTGGTGACCTCCGTACTAGAGGGTGATGTGGAATGGAGGTGGTGGGCCAGATCAGAGCTGGAGGGTGATGTGGAGTGGAGGTGGAAGACCATAGCTGGAGTGAAGGTGGTGGTGACCTCCGGGCTTGAGGGTGATGCGGAGTGGAGTGGAGGGGCAGATCATAGCTGGAGTGGAGGTGGTGGTGACCTCCGTGCTGGAGGGTGATGTGGAGTGGAGGGCGAACTCCATGCTGGAGGAGGACTTGTTTCACTACTACATAGGGAAATAAAGTAGTTCAGTGGCCCTCGTAAGTTCGTAAAACTACCTACGGTGCGAGTGTGTGTGTTTTCATATTTCTGAAGATACTGGACAAACGACAAGCAATGATGATATTTTGGAAAGCGGCCCCAATAATACATGTAAATGAGTATCAAATGAACTATCTTAGATTTTGACGTTGTTTATTTTAGTTTAGAAATTAGAATGCCCGTAATTGTATAGGTGTATAACGCCAAAGATGCCAAAAGGCCCTAAATAATTTCATTTTTGAAAATAATCAGTATAGCAAACTAAAACGACATTCCAGTAATTTGCCAAGTAAGATGCTTGATTACATACATCCAGTCTTTCCTTCAGAGAGATGACCGGCGGGTCTACCCCAGAGTGTCAATAACACCTCGAATCAAAATCAGTAAATATTGTAGCAACAAGGGCTTACTCATTGTTCTGCTAGAATTAGAACCTGCATAGTGAAACCAACAAGAACACTAGGAAATTTACAATTGCAAGATTTTAGCGTGTCACCCGTCAGGCCGTCACTCACACAATAAGTAAAAATTTCCTTGCGAAATGTATTCAAGTTTTAATTCAGGAAACTGGAACATTATTCAGAGCAATCTTTATGGGCCCACCCTGCAAAATTTTCTGGCGACGCTTATGGTCCGGAGGTTGACCCTCCGCAGGTCACCCCTCAACATCATACAACCTCACCATCTAACCTGGAGTGTGATGTGGAGTGGAGGTGGAGAGCCATCTCCATGCTGGAGAGTGTTATGGAGTGGAGGGCCAGATCAGAGCTGGAGGGGAGTTGGAGGGGAAGATCGTAGCTGGAGTGAAGGCGTAATGGAGGTGGAGTGCTATCTCCATGCTGGAGGATGATGTGGAGTGGAGGGCCAGATCAGAGCTGGAGACGAGGTGGAGTGGAGTTGGAGGGGCAGATCAGAGCTGGAGTGGAGGTGGTGGTGACCTCCGTGCTGGAGGGTGATGTGGAGTGGAGATGGAGGACTATCTCCATGCTGAAGGGTGATGTGGAGTGGAGGTGGAGGGCCAGATCAGAGCTGGGGGAGAGGTGGAGTGGAGGTCAGGCCAAAATGGACACTTTTGGTTTAAAGGCCAAAAATTAATTTAAAAACACATTCAGTGATTCTAAAATATTGCAACCATATTTATAAAACTTCTCAGCAAGAGTCCCTCGTAGATGAGTGATTTCGCAAATCGTTTTATCATCAAGTGCTCCCAGTCATGAGCGAGAGGGCGCATTTAGGCTTTCATTGGATTTTGGAAAGCGACAGTGAACTTTGGTATGTTGTTGTAATATAAACGAAATATGGAGTATTAATTAATTCATTTAGTTTCAGCGAAATTTCAATAGTAAGAAATTAAGCAATGATTCGTGACATAAATTTCATTCTGTCTTAAGTGTCAAATAACATCAGACCATCTCCGACAAGCAGCAGTTAGCAATTCTATTTGTTTTACTGTTACCGGTAACGATTCAATATTAGGGTTTCTGCAAATCTTTCCACCTTCCCTGGAAATAAATTATGTGAGCGCAAATCGTTCCAGGCTCGATCCTTGGTGGGGATGCAAGTGGTTCATAATCCGCTTAAACTGTAAGGCCGACCCTCCCACCCTTATCCGTTGAAAGCAACTGGAAACCATCGTAAGTTAACCTTGTTCAGGGACCTTCGGTTTCTGGGCCAATTTTCAAGAAGAGCACCACTAATCATCACCATTTTATAAACATTAAACATATGGACATTTTCATTTTTAAAAAAGTGGATACCTAAAACATCAATTATACGTGTAAAGAGAAAGCATGTTCAAAATTTTACGTTTCTAAAAAGCTTACCTTTTTTAAAGAGCGGCAAAGTTAAAGAGTATATATTTTAACTGCTTATCTCCACAGAACAGAAAATTTGCAGCACTTAAACGATAGAGACGATAAATCGGACTGTAATAATTACCAAAGAATCTGCTTACTACCAACATGTTACAAAGTATTAAGTAAGATACTGCTAAATTGAATAAACGTATACGTAGATGAAATAATTGGAGATCACCAATGTGGATTTAGAAGAATAAGATCCATGTTGCACCAGATTTTCTTCACCTGGAGACAACTCTTAAAAAGTGGGAATACAATGGAACTGTTCACTAGCTACTCTTTGATTTTAAGAAAGCATATATTTCTAACTAAAGTGAAAAGTATCCGGGTACGCTTTGGAATTCCGAAAAAAAAACTGTTTCAACTAGTGAGGATTTGTATCAACGACCCCATAAGCAGAGTACGGATAGATACTATATGCAGAGTGCGGTAGCAGCAGAGTAGGAAACTATATATCAGGTAGTTTCGATATTCAGAACGATTTGAAGCAAGGTCTGTGGTCATTGACCGAAAGGAGGCCAAATGCATTTGGTGAAGAAAATAAAAAATAGAATTGAAAGGAGATCAAATAAATGGAAATCGTTGTACGATTGGAGTCTTTATCTTTTAAAAGATCGGTAGTACACATACTTATTCCATTCACTAGTACTAAGAAAGATTCTTTCATTACCAGAAGGAAAGATGGAAATAGTCTGTGTAAAACATTTTGTATTTTAAGAAAGACTGTTAAACGACGTACTTATTTCTGTCATCATTACTACGTACAAGTCTCATTCATAGAGGACAGAAGAAAATATATTGTAAGTAATATTTTATATTTTTAATAAAAAAGTAAATTATTTCTTTCAGTACTAGTAAAAGACAAGTTGTGCTGCATTTTCATGCAGTATCATCCTTTGCTATCATTTGTTGAACACACCCATAAAAGATAATAACGCTGTTACTGTGTATATGAAAAGCGATCTTAAGAAAATTCAGAGTAAGTGTCTAAACAATGCACGTGGTAATCGCTTACTTATAAAGCCGATCTAAATTAGTTCTAACGTATATATAAAAAAGTTGTTAAAATCAAGTAACACACGCAGCGTTTGTAACGCATGTAAAAACGATCACACGCCTGTAAAGCCCTTACAAAATTTGTAGGATTGTGGGAGTATCACTACCAAAGTGAAATTTTCCAGGTCAGTTTCATGTGTCATTTTGTCGTACAGGATTATAGTTATGCTAAAATTGACTTCGTTATAGGGTTTCTTGGGACACTCCAGCGCATATTGATATATCACTTGACCCACTTACTAATTAAAATTTTTGAAGCGTAGTCAAGATGGTGGTCATTGTCATCATACCCCCCAGCATGTATTGTCTCTTGCCCAGTATCCATTACTAGCCATTTGCTTTCAATATATAAAACAGTTTATAAAAGAAATGGCGTTTCCTGTACTCCATATTCGATTTATTTGCTCTCTACATGCCATGTTTCTGGGGTTCCCCTGTTGTTATTTGTGATTTTGGATGTGAGTGTGAAGGTTTACCTAGGCACTGTACCTATATACGAGTTTTCTTCAAAATCGGGCACTGACACCTGGCGAGTGTTCCTGTACGCTGAAAATTTACAATTTTTAATGCGGAACCGAAGATGGGGTATGCATTGGTCATCTGTTAACACAAAATCTTTGCACCTGTAGGTTTCTCTTAGGAAATATTTTAAAACTTTATCCTAACTACAGCTGTTAAGTATGATTTCAAACTTTTTTTTTTAGCAATATACAAATTTTCAAAGGCAATTTACTGTCTTCAACTTGTTCAGTACATCCTAAAGAATCTTTGCTATGCTGTTCTACTTTTTTGATAAACTTAAACAACTTAATTTTGTATCAGTCAGTTTAGCAACTATTAATTTTGGCCCGTGCAGCATATACGACTAATGCTGTTAATATCTACATAAATCTAAGTAGAAACTGCCTAAAAGTTTCCGATTTCAAGTGACTACCATAATGCGTTGATAGAAAGAAGAAAGTGATTAAATGTGACAAAATGGATTAGTATCGAATTATGTTCCGCTTCTAGAAATCGGATGTGGTTTTGTATTTCTGTAGTTTTCATAATATTAGTACTCATCGGATAGCCAAGGTTTTTAAATCAGCTCTTAAAACCTCTTCTGTCCTCTTCGATTTCAAATCTTTGTCGAGCAGATTCATTATACAGGTACATTTTAGTAGTAGTATTATCTTGTTTCACGCGCGCCGAAATATGTGTCAAAATAACTTTTAGGAGTTTTTCTCGTAATAC
>JAGDQP010071718.1:0-10600 GCA_022664845.1 Lepisma saccharinum | reverse complement strand
CAGCTGAAGAAACATCAAATACTAGACTAATAGACTTCATTATAATTTGAACTGACTGTTATGCAAATTTAATAAGCATTAACAAACTTTAGCCTTTTTTCAAAGATCTAGACTTCTTTTATATGTTATAAATACATTTTAACGTTTATAAAATCGTTAACGTCTTCCTGCGTCTAAAACATAACATGAATATCAGAGGCCTACAATTACTTGAACTTTCGTGAATATAAAAAATCTAATCTAATGGTATTACAACACCATTTTTATGCTGTTCTTGCATCATCTGACAAGATTATGCCATTTACAAATTATTTGCAGTACACAAACTGCAACGGCTATGCGACGGCTTTGCGAATATGTCAATAATTTGATCTTCTTTAAGCTTATCGGCTATCTCCTGTTCTATTTCAAGTGCGGCTAACGTTGATGTTCTGTCTTGATCAGACTTACAACGAAGATATGATTTGAGCCTCTTATGCACGCTGAAGAAACGCTCACAAGAAGCTGATGACATGCTGATTTAGGATGACATGCTTGAATGCCACGAATCACAAAAATATTTTCCTTGCAGAATTGTTTGTCAAACTCGTTGACAATGTTGTCAACTACTGAATATAGGAGTTCTGTACGGAAACTCGCTTCAGTGTAACCCTGTGTTCTTTTCTTCGGAACACTACCCGAAATCAGAAAATCTTTCATATTACTATTATCTCGCTTTTCTCTGCTCTTAAGTTGACTAAAACTTTCTACACCATTTTGTTTGGCAAACTCCGATACTTCAGTGTAGCGACTCAATGAATTTTCCTCTGTAATAGGTTCTTTTATGGCTTCAACAACCTAACAAATAAGTAGCTGGGCGTCTGCTACGGTAATATCTTCTTCTTGCAGAAAATTATTCAGTCCACTCGTAATTCCCAAAATCTTGCTGAAAACAATCAAGCATGAAACACTTCCGAATGATTTCAGTTTGCTCGCAATACCCTCAGCTTCAGTAGTCTTAGCTCCATAATTCTTGTTCACAGGATTCAGTGAACGAATATGTGAAGCGCAACGAATGTCTGAAAGGCCAGGTATACTGGACTGCTCCAAACCCAACGCTGTCTGAATTTGGTGTAATTGTTCATGAGCTTTTACGACGGAGAAATAATTATGCAAAGTCTGCAACAAATCAAATTTGCTTGTTTGAACGTACGCACTTCTACAATTATTAAATTTAACTGGTACGCATAACAATGGATATACAGTGCGAGGGGATGAGACTTCCGAAATAACTTTTGCAGACCACCTATGTGACCTCTCATAACGCTCGCCCCATCGTAAGCTTGCCCAATGCATATTGAGTTCTTATTAACACCTACAGAAAACAAAATTCCGATAATTGATTTCGTTATGTATTCAGCATTTACCTCACGATGTTTAACAAATTTCAAAAAGTGCTCTGCCGGTTTAGAATTCTTTACATATCTCACGCAAACACTAAGTTGTTCAGAAACACTAATATCGCGCGTTTCATCAGCCATGACGCCGAACTTTCCAGCGGCATTCAGTTCACTTACAATGGCATTCTTAATTTCCCCACCGCAGCAAAAGATAAGTTCATTTTGGATTTCTGCGGATAAATAAATGGTATTGCCTGGCGTTTTATAATCCTTTAAAAAGGGGTCAAAATGTCGTAACAACTTGAATGTTTGCAAGAAATTCCCTCTACTTAAACTGCTATCGGCTTTATCCTTGCGTCGGAAAGCCAATCCCTGTCGACCCAAATAGATCACAATCGATACTATACGTTTTAAGTACTCTCGACGGGCAGTCATTTCTTCTCTAGATATTCAGTCCAGGACATCTCCAGTTTCTTTGGACATCTGAAAGGAAGGTATGGTATATTTTAAGGAGGTATAATTAAGACGAAGAGTAGAATACGTATTAAAGAAAATACTTACTACATATACTATACTCATTCTTTCAATTGAGGTTAGTAACAACACTCTGGGTTACCTGGTCACGCCTACACGGCGTCATCTTGCATCAACGGACCTGCTCGGAAACATAAGCAAGCGTAAACTGTGTAAAGTGGATCTGGAAGGGAGCAGAGCGCACAATAAGAGAACTTAGTAACAACTAATACAATATATCCGTTCACATCTACTCCAAGTGCAGTGAAAAAAATAATTATTTTATTTCTTCGTTGTTCAAGGAAAAATTTACACTAAATTGGATGAATGACCTGCGCTGGAACAATCGTAGTTCACAATTGGCTATTACAACTGGTCAACTACTGGTGCCACTACGCCTTCAGCAATATTTGCCTATTGTCTTGACAAATGAAACAAATGCGAGTTGCTTTTCCTTTGAGTTATTCTGCACTGTCTCTGGATTTGTTTTGTAGAAATATAACGGATTAAGTTCTGTATGGGGTGAAATTAAATATAAAATTTAATGAAGAAGTGGTACGGTTAAAGGGATGCGAATATTGAAAAATGTAAGAGGTGCAGTCTCGAATTAATGTGCAATAAAGCAGAAAGGGTGGTGAAGAAAATGGGAACTATTTGCACTAGCTGAAGGTAACTTAAGGACGTGTATTAGAAAGTGTCTGTTTTGGCAATGGTAGCATGCAGTGGATGGCAGCTAGCCTGATTTTAACTAACCCATCTTCACTCGCTTCGCCCGATATCGCCTTTATCGAAATGGGCGAGCAGTTGGAGTCTCTTATAGATGTGCGCGGAGCAATAAGTAATGGTCACTCGCATTGACCTTCGCATTGCATGGAAGCAAGTAGATTCTGAAATTGGAGGATTCCGAAGGGATTCACGTTAATGAAATCGATGCACCGAATCTGCAACATAGGTACGGAAGTGACTACAGCGTGATTGAAACATCAGATGGCAAAAATATCCTGGAAAATAAGTGTAACCAAAGTTCACTTCTCTGCGGAACTAGATCCAAAATAACTATTTTTCTATTATTATATGATCGCCAGTTCTAGTTTACACTTGAAGTTTTCCTTATTTGGTCAACCATTGGTTATAGGAACCTATAGATAATAACTTGGAGCGCTTCCAGTGCTCTATGGCAGAACGAGGTAAACTGTAGTGGTATCTTTTAGGTATTTTATCAATACGTGTCTGTATCCATAGAAGACAAGAAAGTACCAAATTGCAATACAATGAGTTTTACAAAAGTGATTAAGTGAATGATTACCAATAGCCGCCTGGACACGGTTATCCACTTGCACACCGTAGCCAACACCTCTCCTGTAATCTGTAAAGTTTACAAGAAGTTCACAAAAGAAAAGGATCTGTACCCCATATTTTCTAAGAAGGTTGTTACTTACCTCAAAATTGGCAGTCATTTCCATTGACTTCTTACGGTAGATGGTTCCCTCATGCTTCTTTAATTTTTCTGTGGCCTTCTTCCAATTCCGCAACCCAGATTTTCGAAAAGAGTTTCCTGCGTAACCCGATTGGGTTTCAAAAACACGGCATGGAAAACAAAAGCATGCATCACGCAAACACTATACTTCAACCAGTTGTAAAGAGTATACCTTTTTTTTTAATGTTCGTTTTCGCTTCCCAAAAATTGTACAGGGGTAATTTTTCAATTTTGGTTGATTGGGAGAATTATTTCCTAAGTCATTCAAATCAATGTTTTGCTGTGAGGTACTAGCGATTTCCTGAACTTGCTCGTCATCACCAATATCCGAATGAATATTTTTCTCAAGAACAACATGCACATTAACAGTTTCGTTGCAGGTACCCTCCAATTGTTTATCACTATTTCCATGTGAAATGAAATACCCAGATTTTATAATCTCTCCATATTTAACTTACTCTCGAGAACATATAAATTGCAAACTAAACACTCCGCACTCCACGTTAAGAAAGAAGAGGGATTCTTTCCCGCTCAGCCGCAGTGTTGCCAGCGCCAGCACAGACCATAGTAAATAGGTTAGATATCTATATCCTACTCTGTGTTGCCAGAATCTGTTGAATATAATAGAAATAATCTACACTCAATCTCTTTTCATAATAAAATTAAAATAAAAGATACTATCTTGCAAACCCCCGCAATCCGGGGGCCCGACCCTTCCAAGGGGGCTCGTCACCTCTAAGCCGAATCGACCTTTTAGTTTTGTCTTAGTCGGATATAAAAAGTGCGATCGCATAGACTTCCAGCCCTTAGTACATCAAGGCGACTCTAAGGGTTGGAAGGACCTCACAATGTTAACGAAGATGATACCCGGCCCCCAAAGTTACTGATCTTATACTCTTATTGCCGTTCACTTACCGTTTAAGAGCCCATAAATTGATAAAAAAAACTGTTCTTAGAAGTATGAATAATTTCAGTTTACTATCATAAGAGCATATATAATAATTAGTTTCAGTCTATGCGTTACTGTCCGAGGGAAAAAAATATTTATAACATATAATTTTAAATAAATATTTGGGGGGCAAGCCAAGTTTGGGGGGCCCCGTCCCCCCAGCTACGTCCCTGCCTTGAAGTGAGCTCGATCTCGCCTTTTGCTAGTCACATAATCTAATATTACCTTCCAGCTTGATTTACTTCGAATGCACTTATAGCGCCTCATAAGTTTGGTAAAATTTTATTTTATATGGGTCGTTCTAGTAACTTTTTGACTTTGACTCGTCACGATTCGCCCATTTACAGCCAGTTAAAATCCACACCCATGACCCTGCCGGAACTCGAACCCGGGACCTTCGGGCCGTTGGCCTAACGCCTCAGACCGCATGGCTAATATATTTGCTATAAGAGTTCAAGCCACGATTTTAATAGTCTTCATAAATGTTCTCCAGTATGTTGTCATCAATGTCTTGTAATATACTGGCCCTCGACATTTTGGGTGGAGATGGTTAGTATTTACTTTCACTTGCAGGTTCCTGTTGCTCTGGAGATGAAAGTCTTGTACTGCTGGACGAGCAAACTTCAGGTATGGGCTCTTCCTGTCCTTCAAAATCACTATACCTATCCAGCGTATCCTCATGCATATCTGCGTCATCCACATTGTATTTGTGAATTATTATGCTATATAACATATTCGCGAACTCCATACCCTCGTTTCCATATTCAACACATCGCAACTTTGCCTCTAACAGCTTGATAGCATTCATGGAATTAATTCGCCTCATGATAACGATGTACACTCTTTACACTCTAACCCACAACTGAACACTCCAAAAGGAAGCCTCCTACTGCACATATACTATTCACACAATTAGAGTAAGTACTTGTTCGCGCAGATACAACATGCCACCGTCGAATGGCGCGAGCAGACAACAGCTGCGTTTTGCATGGAAATGACATACCACTGTTTTTGGGGATGAGTGATTTATGTTCTGAGCACATTTTCGTACGGTTCTGAGCGTTCGAGGTCACGCACATCTCTTCTTAGCCTACACTGCCTGTTTCAACTTGTTTAGTTTTTATGGGAAGTTCAAATACAAAAAGTTGTGTTTTTGTATTTATATTTCTAATGTTTTTATTCCTGTATTTCTAGAGGAACAGATCAATTCCTGATCACCCTTGGAATTCTGGACACAGATGATCTAAATGAAGAAGGAAGAGTTGACCTGTTAACCACTGCTGGGGGCATTGTACACCCTGACTGGAATGATCAGACAGTTGAGAATGATCTCGCCCTTATCAAGCTTCCAGAAAAAGTACAGTTTTCAGGTATGAAATTCTGGAAACAAACCGCGCAAAATTAATGATACAGTTCAGAATCTCAATCTGTTATATTGTAAAAAATATTACATTCACAATAGTTTACAGTACTCTTTGTTTCCTGTAATATTTTTCTTAGTTTTGGCCTTGAGAAATGTAAGTAATATCTGTGTTCAAGACATTTTGGGACTTAATTTTGTTCTTCTACACATGATTTTTGAACGCTTCTTGTAAACATCGTCTAACTTCATTTTTTAAATTTCCTGAACACATCTTGCTTCACATAAACTTTAGCCGGGTTTCTGACTTCCATATCAAAATTTGTTAGCATAATGCTAGAAAATTAAGACTTTATTTTGTTATTCGTATTCAGTTGTTAAAACAAAAGGATGTCACGGATTCGATCTCTAGTTCTATGAAAAAGTAGGGAAGAAAGTGTCAAATAAGCAAGACAAGAAAAACAAATAAAAAATTGAGCCGTTTGAGGTGTACAACGTTTAAAACTTTACGTACAAGGTGTTCAACTCTGTGCAGATGACTTAAACTGAAAAAAAAAAAAAAGAAAAAATGAGTGGCTTCTTTTACAGAGCAGTTATTTACATTTTTTTGTTTTTCTACTTCTTAACCATGACCGATTACGTGTCGGTTACGAATGACAATCAATTTTCGTAAATGCTGTGACTGCTCACCTTTCAATAACGTCTGAAAAATGTAACTTTTAGGGATTGGGCATTCATATGTCTCATCAGTCTTCGGTGGAAAGTAACGCACTTACACGACAATGCTCTTCGCCAATAGTAACACACATTTCATACTGGAATACTACGCGAAGGATACCCTTGTCCAAGAATCTTTGTTGTTGTGAAAAAAACAGCGCTTCACCCTCTTCTCAATTTCTTTACCCGACCGAAAGTGGATCCCTTCAAACTTTATTGAACTCACCGAACACATTCAAATAGCGCACGGACAGATGAGCTGAAGGTTGGATGTTGCAAGACCTTCCAAAGGAATTTTCCGGATGCAGCTTCCATACTGTTCGCTGAGTATGCCTAGTGTTGAAACCACACCTCTTGTTCTTCGTCTTCTACCGGAACTACGAAAGGGTGTTGATGTAGCGATCGCGTTGATGGTCGCACCTCGCTCCAAGAATTTTGCAAGTATAGTTCAACGGCACATTGCGTTTCAAGTTCATAGTTTGGCACACTGTCTCTTCACACTCCAGAACAGGAAATCTTCGCTAATCGGTAGCGGTCTAATGCCGTTGACAGACCTGCACATGTGCCGTTTTTTGTTCCTGAGCCAGGTTTCGTTAGACCCACCGGGTGTAAAGCTTACGATAATGCCACCTTTTGTGCAGTAATCATGGACACAAACATGGCTAAACTCTATAATAGTGGCCAATTGTTCTTTATCATTCGGCACTGGTTCATTAGCCCTTTGGATATTGACTGTTATGAAGACAACATGGGCTTGTCCAGATCGTGGATTATGCGATCAATCGCTTCGAAACCTTAACCCCCAGTCCCTAGGCTACATAAGAGATTACAATTAGCGGTTGATGATTGCCGGTATGTGATCTTTGGCTGTAAGAAACTGGATCACATCCCCATGTTCTATCTTGGAAGCCTGCACCATTTACACAGAACCTGGCTCACACTAACCCATGATTGATTCATCCGCTCCACCAATCAAGGTGTGGGACACACTGCAGCTTGTGGAAGTTATGTGTTGCCCCTGATGGAGTATTAACATGTTATTATATTGGTCCCCTTTTAAAACCTTCCACAAATTTCAGTTTAGTGTTTCTTCAACTTTAATATTGCTTTTGATGAAAATAGACTTCTTTTTCATGATATTCCGTACGATACTAACATTTTTTTTTTTTGCTGCAGATTTATGAACAATATTAAATAAATGGTCACTTCAGATAATTATCCCTCATTATAAAGTTATTGCATTTTTGATCCTTGGTTGTACTTTCTTATTTTTTATCTCCTTTTATAGATGTGATCCAGCCTATTAACTTACCCTCCCGCTCTCAAGCCGGCGAATCCTTTGCCGGACAGACTGCAACAGCAGCTGGATGGGGAATAGACGATGATGGTAAGTATAATGATTGTCAGAACGATGACTTCATAGCTGATGTACATTCATTTGTGATATTTCAGTATAGTATTAATAACGGTAGTAATATACGTACAGTAAAGGAGGGAGATATGCCGCACAACTCAAAAAATGTTAATGTGTATAACGAATACAATTATCTGAGACAATCTACTACGATAGTTTCAAACGTTACTGTTTTAACGTTCGAAAAATGAAATAATAAAAGACGTTACTTAAATTTAAAGAAGAAAGTCGAAAGAAAAACGTAGTATTTTGTGAGGATGATATGCCGTGGGTGGGTAATATGACCCCACTTTTTGGGAGACATATAATGACAAATAATTAGTAAGTAGAATGTCAGTTTTTTAAATTATCATTAAAATTGATAATTATTATGAATGGCGATTCATGCTACTTGGAAATGTTACATAAAAGGGATATAATTATCAAAGTTTTACTACTTAATAATTTTACACATGCACTTTACATAAGCGGGAGACACAGAAATCACAATCATTTGGCTGGAAGTGTGTTTGAGCAATCAGTCGCTGCCAACAACTTAAATGAGGGAGGTTTCTAACTTACATTACTAAATTAATAGATACTGAAATAAAAGTTGCTGAGGTTATGAATCTATTTAAGCAGAAAGTGATGAAAGACTTTTAATGTATGAAAATAATTACACACAGAAAACTACCTTAAATGCAAGATAAACAATACAAAGTTTATCCGCAACTCTTTCTCGACAAACTAAAGCAAGAAGTAGTCAAGTAATTGAAAGCCGAACAAAACTATTAAACCGTAAATTCTCAAAACGACAAATTCTGAAAATTCACATAAAAATGTTGCATACATATAATCGGCATTACAAGTGCAATCCTTTTCTATTGTATTCTCTTAGGACTCGATTTTAAAAGATAAGTCACAATAACTTCAACGTTTCTGCCAGTTATAAATGGCCAAACGTTATACAACTATATGCACTTGTACCGTATATAATATTCAGAAGCAAGGAGAGTTACAAATTCACAATTAATGGCTTTTACTCTCATGCATCATCAACATTTTTAATTGAAGCAGGCTGACTAAAGTTAAAATGAAAGGAGGATCCAATCCTTTATTTGTTCACCAAAATTTCTATCCCGTCCTTCTTCTTCATCCTTCGGTCTTGTGTCGTATGTAGTCCATTTTTCAAACCAATATTTGATATACTTTTCTGGGTCCCATTTGTTAAATGATCTGTTAGAAGCTTCATGTTCATCTTATGACAGAGCGTTCATTCACTTGCGTATGTGAGGTTCGTGGCCTTGAATGCTTGTTCTGCGGTATAGTTTGAATGCTAAGGTATGAATGTTTTTTTTATAGCTTTACGTGTGGCAAGAGAAAAACTTTTTATGGGCTGCATTGATAAGAGGAATGTAGAAAATTAATCATTAATGCAGGCGTCAAACTTCATCGCTTTGCTCAAATATGAACGTTTAGTTTCTCCCTCTAATATGTAATAGATCCGTCAGAAGGCCAGTTGGTAGTATCCAATAACGAAAATAAAGTTGATACTTGCCTTGATGATCTCCAACTTGAACTATATTTTTCACGTTGCAATAAAACTTTGGATTATTTACTCTCTTCACAATCTCTCTTGAACTTTTTATTCCGTCACAGCAGAATATCTTGAAAGTATTACAAGATAACAGTTTTCTCAATCACGACTTCGTACTTGCCTTTAACCTGGAAACCATCGCAGACAATCTATCCAATCGTTCAGCTTTCCTAATGGTAGTGTCCTGATTTCCAAGAGACAAGGAGAGAAGTGACAGCTCCTCACAAGTGTCATCGCCAAAACAAAAAAGTTTAGCTTGTCTAAATCTGAGCAACATCCTATTTCTTTTTTATCTCTAAACTGAAAATATAGGGACAAATAAGCTTTATAAACAGTCTTTCTGGCTCTAACTAGAAAATTCATTTCATAATCCATGAACGGATTCTTGCGTCGCTGTGAGTCTGTTAGTTTACTTTACAACAGGAAACGATTTAATTAAATAAATTATTTACTTGCCATTAGCTGTACAATGAATCTAGTAGTTTTATCCATTAACAACCGGTTCCGGCAAACCAACCAAAAGGTTAACCCGGCTGAATATCAACACTGATTATCATAATGAAAAACATGGTGTTTGAGAAAACTTTGTAACTGAAGACTCTGTTCGATGCTAGGTTAGGTTGGAAATGACTGTTGACTGCTTCACTGTTTTATGTTAGTGGGAAAAGTGATAAGAGATGAGTTGGTGTTTGCCGAACGAATGAAAAAAAATAGGCATCGTTTGCTATTAGAACATAATTTAATATTCCGAAAAGCGGTTAATATCGTTTATAAGCAATGAACAAACAGAAAAGGATGCAAAGAACTTTGGGCCACTTATTGTAATCTCTTGTTGTCAGTTAAGTAAAATAGTTGGTGCAGTAATGATAACACTAAAATATCAGCAACGCTAGTATGATGTAACGTTTTCGTCATCTCTGAAGAATTGCGATACCACATCAAAGCATGTGAAGGTCCTAATATATTTATTTCGGATCGGGACAAAAGACCAATGTGCACAGTTAGTCATTTGATATTGCTGAAGACGATCCTCACTCACATATGATGAATTTAGTACGTGACAGAATATTTGAATTGAACAAGATTGTTGATGAACTATCAGTTACCTTGTGAGGAGTAGGGCTGTCAAAACTATCCGGATAATTATTCATCCGGATATTGATCGAATAATTATCCGGATAATTTCATTTTCGAATCCGAATAATCGGATATCCG
>JAGDQP010071717.1:0-10600 GCA_022664845.1 Lepisma saccharinum | reverse complement strand
TTCGTAGGCCCTATTTATTATTAATAATTGGTTTCTTGCATTTCTCGTAGATTATCCTAGATTAGTGACCATGGGTTATGGTAGATTAGGTAAGGTCAGGTTCTGATATGTATTTCTGCACTTTCGTTTCGTTCTTTCAAAATACATTTCTGTCTGTTTGTGCGAACCTGACCTTAACCTAACCTCCGCTAACCCATGGTCACTAAAAATACAAGAAAACAATTAATAAATGTGAACACATCGTGACACATTTTGAGAATAATGTGATAAGGAAGAATGTTCCTAAAAAAACTTGGCTATTTCGCTCATTACTCCTCTTCTTAAAGAAGATTTTTTATATCGCCAACATTGCAGGCACATCTCAAGGAAACTTTTCGTGAAATTTTGAAGATAGATACTGCTCAGCTTTCTCCTCCTTAACGGTCATCTGGATCCGGAAGTTGTAGCTTTTGTCCAAGGAGCAAAGACCAAAAAATCCGTGTTAGTTGCAGCTTGTGTGCGAAATGTGTTTGTTTTTAACATCAGAAGAAGATATGTACCCATCGTGCTCTAAATGAACACAAAGGAAGTGTTTAGTTAAGAGGTATACAGTAGTTACTGCATGGGTTTCGAAAAATGAAAAAAGTAAATAATATTCTTGATCTCCATCTACGCGTACTACTTACTACATCTATGCGTAGTACGGACAGGGGATGGAGGGGATTTTTTAAAATTGAGTTTATAAGTTAAAACCCTGGTAAAAACGATTTGTGAGTTTCTTCTACCACGATATATTAAAATTGGTTTAATCTACAAGTACGGTAATGAACATTACGCACTTCGAATAACCAATAAATTTGAATTTTATTTATGACCTTTAGGCATCTAAGGCTCAGGCCGGGATAGGAAAGGAGAAAAGATTCGGGAAGGAAGGTGTCGGCCAGGACCTATGCTGAAGGTGCAATCCCGATATTTGCCTGGTGTAACTGAGGAAAATCCGTGGAAAACCTCAGTCAGAATGGTCGGCCGCTAGGATCGATTAGAGGACCTCTCGCATACTAAGCCAACGCTCTACTACTGGGTAGTGGAAGGATTCGGTCAGAGCCTAAGTTGATGGTACCATCCCGGCGTTTGTTGAGGAGAAACCCTGGAGAAACTAGGGTTTCCGTCAGAAATTTCAGTTTGGGGGTGTCAAGTCAAAATTGGAAGCGTGTGTAAGTGGATTTGCACGGTTTTTATTGATTTTTCACCGCAAAAATCTTCAAGTTAAGGGATTTTGTAGAGAATTTTAAAGTGACACATGGGGGTCTGGCGGAATCACTAGGAAAAACACTTAAGGTTTTCATAGTGTGCTAATTAAGTTATGTTTAGAGGGGGACGATATGCTGTTAATAAGAAAATAATGTGATATATCTAATATTATGCATGATACATGCACCATGATTAAATAGACGTCAAAAACGGCAAAAACTTTTTTGGCTACCTTGTAGTTAGCCGTTCTGGAACTTTTTACATACAGTGTCTGAACCTTGATGTTAAATTTGATTTGTTCTAGCGTTTGACATGGACGCCCATGCCGCTAAGAATTTCGAATAGTATAAGTTTACTGTACTCCATCGATTGGCACATGTCCCGTTCGGATCCCCGATTCATGATTCGTGACCTTTACTTGTAAGAATAATTATCACACTCTCTTTACTATCATCTCAAATACAACTTGAATGAAAGTGACACACTAATTCAACAATCCGTATGGAGTGTTTTTTTTTTAAATCAAATATCTGCACTGTAAAAATAGGAGACACAACGTTCAGCCAGTTTTCGGTTGAACGTTTTACTTTCTGTAAATAAAATTTCAAAATGCGTATATATATGACTGTTGCAACGTATTTCATTCAAGAAGAGCATTTTTTAAAAATAGAGAAGAATAAAAGGTAATATTCCTTTAAAATTAAAAATTAAAAAAAAAAGTTGAAGTGGTCGGGTTTCGATCCAGGGTCCACAAGCACACTGATCAGACGCTCTTACCACTTACCTACGAAGGCAGTTGGTGTTTTAGGCTTTCCGAGTGATATCTACAGCAAGGGTTTTTCTGCGAAGCAGGTTAATCATTAACAGGTTTTTGATTTCACTACGAGGAAAGTCTCGTGAAAAAAGGAGAGATACGTTTGCTACAGTGTAAAGATTTATACCTAACTTAATTTCTCTTTTCGCCAATACAATCCTTGCCGTTCTCGATCTACCAGTGAACTGTTTGCTGTTCAAAGTGTAAAGGCGATATAAACACTCAAAATTGCGGGGCGTTCAGTGACAAGCAAGCCCTGGATTATAGAATATCCAACTAAGGTTTAAACTTCATCCACAAAAGTACGTAATCTCAAAATTGCCAGTTTAGCTTACACTTCGATTAGAAAATGACCGAATTTTAAGCGTAAAATAAGTTAAACGTTCACGGACAAATCACTTTGGCCAGTTTCAACCCATTTTCAGTTAACGTTAAGCTATTACAAAGAAAATGTTAAACTTTAAAATGGAGTTAATTGTATCAATCTTTCCACTAAAAGGCTTACACTATATCCACGTTTAAGAGTAAATACAACCAAAAACTAATTTTTGATTTTTATTTCTCCATAAAGCGGAGTAACTTTCATCCATTTCGTGTTTCCACTTTTTACAGTGTACTAGTGTATAAGCCTTCGTACACGATCAAATAATACTTGAAACAAATTCCTTAATAAATCATTTTACAAACTCCTACAGTTACGAAAAAAGGTATTTCGGGAACATAATATTAAGTTTCTATTTATTCAACTTATACCGTAAAAACATTAAAGAAACCTATAATACAGAACATCTAAATGTTAAGTTCCCGAAATACATTTCTCCGTAACTACAAGTTTGTTTAATGATTCATTCAAAATTTGACTCAAGGATTATTTCATCGTGTACG
Organism: Lepisma saccharinum; assembly: GCA_022664845.1. Lineage (NCBI taxonomy): Eukaryota > Metazoa > Arthropoda > Insecta > Zygentoma > Lepismatidae > Lepisma > Lepisma saccharinum. Next base: position 7,671 of record JAGDQP010071717.1, on the reverse strand, counting down.
GATGTCTTAAGAGACTTACGAAAAGTCATTCATGGAGGGCCTGTAGAAAACACGGTAAAACAGACCAACGAAATATCATCCAGGACAGGGAAACAACTGTGAGGAAATTTAATTTCAAAGTAACGTTCAACTTAACTCTTTTAGGACATTTTAAGCATTGGTAACAAAATGCAATAAAAGCAAACGTGATCATTCAGCCGTAAAGTTTGGCTCCAAATTATCATAGGAAAGCATGAGCTGCAGTACCAGAAACATCTGAACAATAAAATATGAAATAAATTTACATTTCGCTTGAAGCTACTATGTACGGGATTAATCATTTACCTTTTGCGATATCTAATACATCTGTGTAAAATAAAAATTGATAAACACAAGATGAATATTCACTGTTATATTAAACAGAATGTAATCCTCAAAATGTAAGGTGGCCATGTGTTATTTTTTTCATTGATTTCGGGAAGAATCGCGATAATTCCACTTCTTCCTTGTTAGAAGTTGGGCTACCTTTTCCTTTTGCCCCACCACTACATGGAATATTCCTTGAATTAGATATTTAGAAATGACAAGCACTTAAGTCAAACAGAAAACTCCTCATGAGATTTTACAAAAGGAGAAATAACAAAAACAGTGAGCGCCATTCAAGGATTTTGCGAAAAGGAGTACAAATTTGGATCGTCGCAAATAGTATATCTGGTAGCCCTAGACATAAGTCGTTTCCGAATGTTTCTTTCCAAATGAAACAATGTTTTTTTTTATTATTATTATTATATTTATTCTTCAAGCCAGGGATAAATGCGTTAATCCAAGAAAACTCACAGCAAATTGGGGGTCAATGAGAAATAAATCTCTCTATCAACATGAGAAATAAATGTGTAATTATTAATGGCGGGGGGGGGGGGGAGGCAAGTAGATAATTTCGTTTCAAAATAGTTAGAAATTTTGCAGCCTTTAACTATTTTGTTAAAGCAAAAATTATACCACAGCATTTAGAAGCCAATGTAATTATTCAGAACTGGCAACCATGTTTTCACCATACCCAGAATAAGATAAAATTGTGGTTTTGTAACTAACTTCAAAAATTATTAATCTTTACTCACAGAGCAAAACTTTATTTTTAAGCCTTAAATGTCCTTCCTCGGATATATTTCTTAAAACCGGGCATTAGGCGTCCGGTTTGAACCTGTAACCGGGCAACGGACAATTGCCCTTAAAACCTAACTGTCCGGTTCAAAACGGACGGTTGGCAACCCTAGGCAATAATAATAATAATCTTTATTAATGTGCTTTAAACAGATATAAAAGTATAGTATATAACCAATATTGCACATGTCAAAAGATAATATAAATTTTATTGGGTTACAGAACATCAGGATAGAGTAATTTTCATTTATATTATAAAACACATTCTCCCAAGTATTTCATAGTAAATATATACAAATTTGTCACCACCATTCCGGAAGCGGAAACAAATACAACAGCTGAAATCTACATGGTAGAGTTCTGAAGAATTATAAGTATAATTCACAATTAATCACATTATAAATGTATAAAACAAATAAGAGGCAACTCAATCACTTAAGCAATTAAAAAATAGGAAAGTTTGTTACTGAGTATTTGATAAAATGTTATACATTGTCATCATTCTGTTTAACATAATATATGATTTGTCAAGAATCCTTTCAAAAAAATATGAGTTCTTAACCGTGAAGGAACTTGTATGTGACATTTTTCCAGCAGATAACAACTTTGATTTTTTTTTAACAAGTCATCTATAAATTGTACATCTATTTCGTCTCTTCTTACGTACAAGGGCTCAATCCCAAAGTATTGACACCAATGTTCGTAACTATACTTGAGGTACTCCACTTGAATCTGTAGCACAAAATTCTAAAAAATAACTTTTGGACGCTTTCAAGTTTTTCTTTGACGGTAATAATGGTAATTATTATTATTATCATTATTATCTCTCTATATATAAACAGAAGTCGTGACTGACTGACATATCAACGCCCAGGCCAAATGGTTTAAGCTAGAAACTTGAAATTTATGGCTAATCTGGCTTTAACTAACCTATTTCACCGATATTCGGTGAGAAGAAAAACAAGGGCTTATCTCGAAAGTAGAAATGAAGAGAAAAGGTCATTTCTTATGGTCAGAGATGGGATCGAACCCGATACTCTTAGAATAGCTCTTCAGTGCTTTTTCCACCAGACCACACAGCCCGATACTCGAAGACGGCTTCCGAGTTGAGTGACGCTGCGAGCAACAGCTAGTAATAATTGTAAACTATAAGTTTCTGATCCCACATATACAGGGACCTTTGTTTTTAACAAATGTAAAGCATGTTTCCTCATTTCATGTTTTACCACAAACACAATACATTTATGGTCATCATCCAATGGAAGACGATCCCTAAAATCTCTAATTTTCGACATTTCATTTCATAACTGTGAATTAGAAAATACAAAATGGATACAGAAACAAAATCTGCGCCACTCCAGCTGAGTTGGGATGCTTCGAATAGGTTCTCCTTTCTATATTCTAGACCTCCCCCAGAATTCTTCTGCAACGGAATGCCGATACTTTAGTTACATAATTTCAAGACTAAAACGATTTAATAATAGCCGGACCCCCCAACCTTTTCCCGACCGCCAGGAAGTAGGCGAAGACCATCAAGAATAGACGGGCCCCGCTCTTTTCTCGACCATCAGGAAATGGGTGGGGAGCCGCCTTTTCCCGACCTAAGGCAATGGACGGGGACCCATCTTTTCCCCACCATCAAGTGCTGGGGATTGGTCAGGGTTTCGCCTCTATGCCAACAAGTCAGAGAGCGACGGCGGCGCGGAAATGGCCCGACGACCAAACGCCACTTGTGGCTGCACGCTGACCATCCCCCATCTACTTCCCGACTACTAGTCTGGGTTCTACCTATCCCCGACGCCGAGCCGACCAAAATTCCTGACTCTTTGCCGTCTTCTCAGGGATGTGGTAGAGGGGCCTTGCAGGTGTTGCACAAGCCGTTACTAATTAATTATAATTGTTCCGAGCCCCTTGTTAAAATCGCTCGCGAGCAAAAATCAGTAAGATGAACGTAATTTTCTAATTTAAGCATGTCCTGTAACCATCATTTTCTTCTTCGCATAGTTCCCATTACAGAGTCTCAAGACAATACGCCACTGTTCAATCGCTGTACATCAATATTACCACGAATAATGTGTTTGCTGTATTTTTTCTTATAACCCACCGTGTGTTTGTGTGCGTTTGCTGATTTTTTGTACCTTTAGTGACTTGTGGAGGAACTTACGAGCCCCTTGTTAAATTGTTTGGACCCCACCCCTGGCTCTTCCCGACTTTAATCATATTTCTGACTTAGACAAATTACCCGAATTTGAATGTGAATCTTATTTAAAGCCTTTAGGAAACTTTGCGTCAGGGGATAATGATGGGATAATTGGTAGAATGAAGAAGGAAGAACACCGAGGAAATCCTCACACATGGTCTTTGTTCGCACTGATTACAGAGTTTAAACACATTTCCTGCATCAAGATTTCTAACCAAATTTCTAGTAAATAAACGCTATATCCCCTTAGGTGTCAGCAACATCGTTACCGATCACAGATTTTGCCAGATCCTTTCCATACAGGGTGTCACTCCCAAATTCCCCAACAACTAAGTTGAAAACTTTAAGCTTAAGAGAATCTATAGAAATTCTGCAAAATCTACTAATTTTGGGCTTTACACACATCCAAGGTCCTGGCAGATCTCTACTGGTGACCGACCTTCGTTTGCAGAGTCCAGCGTAGTATGGGAGAGTATCTACAGTGAAATTCTGATGAATGTAACTAGACTGAAAAATACTACGAGTGGTGTCATGTGATGCGTCCAGGGGCGTAACTACATTTTATGCCCCTCCCTCCCCTTCGTAAGAGAATACCCAAGGCCGGAGATCGATTCGGGCTATAGAAAGGCTAGGGTGAAGGACCTCCTTGGAAAGGTCGTCCACCCGCATTACGGGGTTTTGCACCATAGTAGTTATGCCCATGCGTCACCAGATAAGTACATAATCTTGATTAGTGCCACTTTTCCCTAGAAACATCTTCCTGAAACAAATGCATACCCCTCTCAGAACAAATATTAATTAAGCGTAGATCTAGTACGGAAATCATAACATCAAAAAGTGAGGCGAATGCGCGAACAGACGTCTTTGTTCCATTTTACGTGTTTTGAGAGAGAAAAAAAGGCAAGGAAGTCGAATCTTGTCCGCAGAGTGGGGTGACTCTGTATGATGTAACATAGAAATTCCAAAAATCAAATATACTGTTCAAGTAGATGAATGTACTCAAGGGACGAGCATGAAACATAGACTTTGGTTCCTCGGTTTTTCTAGTGCATTTCCGTTCAGAAATTTCTTAATACCGAGGCCGTTTGTTACAATATGCTCCAACCAAGTGTAATTACAAATCAAGAACCCATAAGAGACCTGTATTTTGTATATAACTCCACTTACACAAATATGTCACATATATGTTTGTTCGCGGATACGCCTCAAGTAAAGAAGTGTAGAAAAGGCACTATGTATACTAGTAATAGAATTCTTTAGAATCTTTAGAAATGACTGCGGCCAATCAGGACACGAGAACATGGCGTGATGTGACCACGCTACCTCTGATGACAGGCATTAGCACTCTGGCAGACGGATGCGCGTGGGGAGAAAAATACACTACAACATATCTTTGCATTAAAACATTTCAAGTTCGCCGTTTTGCAAATATTTATTTATCATCATCACATTTGAAGATTGACTGAAAAGCTTCATATTGCCTCGACTTCGATAGATTGTGTTTTTTCGTATTTGACGAGAAGGGATAATGTATATTGCACTGAATTGAAGAGTCAACATGTGAAATCTATACGAGCGCAACAGCTGTGAATTTAAATACCAGTGCTAAATACTGATTCAGTTTTGTTTGGTATTGCGTTACCTTAATATTAGAAGAGTCACTATCGCTTAGCTCCTGATCAAGGACTTGGTGCACACTCTAAGCTTACATACTTCTGGTCACACATGATACACCGACACATCTTGTACTTGAAGGACTAGGAAGGCAGGAACGGAACGTGTTACAACATGTGATTTCCTGAACATTAAGATCTCCTTATCAATGCGTGTAGTCTTCTCAATAGTTGCATATTTTATCACGTGTTAAAGTACCTCTTCTGTGTTTTTTTTTCTCTCCTAAATTTTAGTGTACTAAGCGTCTGAGAGAGCACGTAATCGATACTTCTACAAATATAACTTTTCAGCAGAAAAAATTAATTTCTGCAACCTAAAACACCTTCTCATGATGATATCTGTTTAGCTAGACAGTTCTTTAATGAGTGTTTGTTGACCTTCAACTATATAACCTCACTCTTAAGGTTAATATTGAATTACTTTTTGTCCCCTTTTGTGCACAGATTGGTGGTGCAGTGCACAATGTCTCGATTTGGTCTCGTATACTTGTCCTTTTGCATAGCGCTTACGTTTGGTGACGAGGTACAAGTACACAGTTGTAAGAACGGTAAGTATGTAAAATACACAATAATTATTATTATTATACAAAGGTTATATTATATATAATATATTTAATAATATCAGGTTTGTATATATCTCAGAATTTATTTTATTAATATAGGCAGTGAAATTTAGGTGCAGAAAGATTTGCCTCATCAGGGCTATATATTTTTTAAAGTAACGAAAACAAACATAAAAATAGTGGCCTAATTGCCAATATACACAGTAAAAAAATGTCTGTGTTAATTCAACACTTTTCGGCGTCCAAGTTTGACTATCACTTTTTTGTGTTAACTCAACACAACACACGATGTTATTTTCGGTACTAGAAGCAACATGAAATATTGCGGCTTCAAGAAGATTTCAACATGGGTTAGAAATTAAGCGTCTTACCGTCTGGGATTCAAGCAGCACAGGGATCAAAAATATGTTACTGAACCCAAAACACAAACAAAGTTACCCACACGCTTTTCCATTCGCCAATTAAGGATCAGAGTTTCAATTCATTGCGAATATGTTCCTTGTTCCATTACTATGAAAGCAAGTGATTAAGACGGCGACAGGCAAACACTTAACGTCTGATCAACACCCTTAGTTGCACATATATGTTGAAAATACGTTGATTAGACGTTAGTACTGAAACGTTATATTAGAGTTGTAAATGTACCGAAATGTCCGCCTGTTTAACGGTTTATTCGACGTTCATTAGTGGTTGAGAAGTTAAAAACGTGTTTAGTTGGTCAAAACAGAGCATGGTTTGTGTCTATTGGTATACACATTTTGTTACATTTTGTCCATTGCTTTCATTATGATATATAGTGTTAATTTTCCAACAGTAAATTATCCACCCGCTGCATGTGGAGTTCGAAGCCAGAATGTTCCGCACTCGTCGTTATTAGCTCGCCACTTTATCCCCTTATTCATTTCTTAAAACCGTGGTTCGCCCTAAGCGGCCTTTACTTGTTCAACTCGTCATTCCTCTTCAAACTTTCTAGCACATATCATCTCCTAAATCTAAGTTAAAACCAGACACATAAACACCCATGCCCAGGACGAGATTCGAACCACACGATCCTGTAGTTGTATCCATGGGTCCACCTTGAGAATCACTACTCTTTTACGGTACTTGAAGTAACAGGCAAACTAAAACGCAGTGTTACAAATCCAGTCGCGTCGTTTCACAGTCATGTAAGAATAAGAATAAAGAATGCTTTGTTTCTTTCTTTGTTATGGGCATTTTTCCTTCTTTAACACTTTGACCATCGCTGCACTATTAAATATGTATTTCTCAAATGTCGCCTTAGAAAAACGTATACAAAGCAAAATCTATGTCATAGTTGAAAACACTTCACATTAACGTCCTATTAACGAAATTAAAAGTTCGTTGAAATATAGTTCAAAACTCAATCTGTTTTCAAAATACAATGAGAACATGAGAAACGTAGTTAATTTTATTCTATTAACTTTTAAGCACAGTTTTTATGCAATTAACTTGGAAAGATAATCTAGTATAATATACTGTATAATGAAGAACTTATATAAGTTCAATATAATAGTTGAAAACACATCATATTAACGTCCTATCAACGAAATCAAATTGTCGTTGGAATATAGATTGAAATTCAACGCGTTCTCAACATGCAATACTTAATGGCATTCAATAAGATTTCAATTACAAATTTTATTCCATTAAATTAGAAAGAATTCCATGAAACGAAATCTTTCCCATAGATGAAAATAACAATTGAGTCCACGTCAAACTAACATCTTTTCAACAATATCAAGTCTTAGTTGCAATACGATTTAAAATTAAACGTGCTTTTTTTAAACCGATAACGGTTAATCAACAAAATAAACCAAACATCAACGTTCAAAACACATTGATGTGCTATTGAGGACCGTGCGTTGTGTTGATTTAACACAAAAAAGTGGTAGTCACGCTCGGACACTTAAAAGTGTTGAATTAACACAGGTATATTTTATTGTGTACCATGTGTCCGTAGGAAACACTGAAGGATGTTTGACCTTGTACTGACAGGCTATGGATAGACTGCACTGTTTGTACCATGACTGGACTGGCAAGTTTAACTTTATTGCTTAAATGAATTTCAAAGATA
>JAGDQP010071716.1:0-10601 GCA_022664845.1 Lepisma saccharinum | reverse complement strand
ACGTTTTGGTTGCATAGGGAGTATGGCCTGTGAGCGCAGTACTGTGACTGGTTAAATTTTGTTTAGTTTCGACAAGTAAACGATTTGTGGGATCTGATTGTCGGAATATGTAGAAAAAATCTATTGACGTTCTGGTGCTTATTATGAACTAATATTGTTGATGAGTATTTCCTCTGAGGAAGGTGGTGTTAGAACATCGAAACTGTAACGCTTGCTGTGGTTTTTTTTACAATAAATGTAAGTGTACAAGACTTGTCAACCTTTTAAAATAAAATTAAATACTTTTTGTATCTATTTTATTCTTCTGCATTATGTTACTGTAGTGCAACAAGCTTTTCTCTATGTAAACTATTATCTGTGCAAAAGAACTGTATAGCTTAAGGTAACCCTACGCTTATACAATAAATAATAATAATATACCCAAGGAACCGAAGGCGAAGTAAGGTCAAAATTATTTTTTTTCAGATTAAATTGTGCACTGTTCAGAGCTACAATATTTCTGAAGAAAGATATGTATGTCTTAAAATGATCACTTTATTAAATACCAAAGGAAATCCGAATGATGTTACTCTTTATCGAATTCTCTGAAATGAAAAAAGCGATCAAATTAATTTTTAGAGAAAATAATTAATCAGTTGGAAAACAAGAGGAGTGAAATGAAATGAGATTATTCTAAAGCCATCATCTTGCTATTCCACTCAGCCAAGATTCTGCTACGAATATTGAACAGATTAGGAGATGAAATGAGTAGAGAGATGAAGAAGAACACTTTGAATTTCGAAAAGAAATTAGCAAAGTTGATATTCTAAGTTTATTAAGAATGATTGGAAAGATTTATAAATAGAAATGTAAGGGCATGAATGGATGGACGGGGGTCGATTCGTATGCTCCAGATATGATCTACTTGCAGTTAAACTTCGATGCTTTGGTGTATAAATACAAATACTTAATACCAAGGTTGCCTAAGCTACAGAGGAAGTTTCAAGTCTGTACAGTACATGTTCACATTGTCTTGTTGCAGGTTATTGAATGCCACAAGGTACTGCATAAGTATATCAACAGTCTGTCGAATCAAGACTTGAGGTAAAATGCCTACAGACGAAGCGAATGTCTACAACTCAAATTCAACAATATATGACCATAACTTTGGAGGGATCTGATATGCCTTATCGTATAGTGAAACGGTGGCATTGTGAGTTTAAATGTTCCTCCAAAGAGCATCCTGTGAAGATGAACATGGTGGATTTTCAAAAACTGTCAACACCTGAAAATATCTAGAAAGTCTTTGACTTCGTGTAGCAAGATCGATGAGTTCCATCCGAAAGACAGAGGAAGAAACATGCATTCCATACCATAGTGTACACAAGAATTTGGCATAAAAACTAACTGCAAGGGGATCGAATATTGATGCCCACTTAAAGACTATTTAGATCGACAGGCAACTCCTAACTTTACAGCAGATAAAACTAAGCTATTGAAAGATATGTGAATGTGGATAAGTCGTGTGTTTATTACTATGACTCTGAAACAAATGTTCAAAGCTTGAGCTGAACACATCAGGAGTTACTGCGCTCTAAAAAAAATGAAGGTGTATCAATTAACAGGCAAGTCCCTGCTCACTTTTAGGTGAAATGTGTAAGGTATTTTTTTCGTTGATTCTTTAGAGAAAGGGAACAGGAAACACGTCTTTATTGTGCAAATTTAATTAGCAAACTGTAGGCTGCAATAAAGGAAAGACGTTGTAGAAAGTAGAGGCAAAAACTTCTGCTTCAAACAATGCTTCAAGTCACAGGTCTTCTGTTGCAGTGGCTGCCATTGCAAACACATGAAATTGAACTCATTTATAGCGTGTAGGCCACTTAGGCTCAGGTAGACAAACACAGGCTTTGAAATGTTAGACAACCACACTTATTCGCAAAATCTAATTTCCAAATTTAAGGATCAGATACGTGGTACAATATTTTCATCAGATAATTAAGTTATGGGATCCATATACTAGTAGTTTTTACGACTTTGATAATCCTTCTTTCAGGAAGGTGTGGAAATGTTGGAGTATAATGGGAGTGCATAGCCTTCAAGTGAACTATGTTGAAAACTGAGATAGGGTCATAATTTTATCTCAACTGCCAGTGAATCAGGGCTGAGCATAGAGATAAACACTAGTAACAATTACTAACTTGAAGAAAGTGAAAGGTGGAAATGAAACTGTTAACCATAGCAGGCACTGAAGTAAAGTACGGAACACACAACGTCACTTACACTTGAATCAGCACACGATGGTTCATTGATATGTTCAAGTTCCGGTATCGGCCCTCCAAACAGTAACTCTTCTGTGGATGTGAACTTTTGCATTGAGTGCAGGGAAAATACTTTCACACTCTGTCAACAGAGAATTTGATAGGGTGCACGAACTGTGGGAAGGAGTTGCATGAAACTTACAATTTACCATACCATGTGCATTAAGTGTGATAGAGAACATGTGCAGAAGAAAAATGTTTAGAATCAGAAGTAAGTTGTTGCCGTATCTCTCCTGCATGATGCGTCATTAAGTACTATTAAATGGATTTGTGTTAATCTTTATGTAACTCGCTATTACAGCAACACACCTCTTCAGGAACTTCGATTCTATTATTCTCTCTACAACAATGTTTCAAAAACTTTGGCATACTTCCTTAACTTACCTTGGAAAGCCTCTCACATCCCCGGGAAGAACAAAAATACTGCCGGAGATGTGCAAATAACAGCCCCCTTGGGAAGGTTATTGTGAAAGAATTTTGTGTCAATATTACTAAACAAGATGAAAGCATTACAATCTTTTAAAAGTCTCATAAATGAAATGCCAGTACATAGCTCACTTCCAATGAAATCTCACAAATTACAATATCGCCTGATTCAAACCACAGGAACAAACAAGACCAGGCCACCGGGACAATTGAATCAAGATTTGATCATCGGATCATCGAATCACAGTCAGTCTAGTAATTTAGGCCAAGACCGGGTCCCGAGCCATTCAGGTCAAATTACAAACTAGGTCACCTATGCCTGGGTCAGACTGAGCCACCTGAAGTGACCCAGTTTCAGCTCTGCTTAAGAAACATGTAGAGATCTTGAATGATAAGAAAACACAGGATTGGACATCGATCTGGAATTTGGTAGGCAATCCGTTTATAATCTCATCCATTGTTATACAAGTGGGTAAAATTTCGCCATTAGATCATTAAATATTATACGTTTTACAATTTTTTCACCTTGATACTCGTCAACCCTCAATTACTCGAAAGCTATGCATAGGAGAAAATATTGTTAATAGATTTATTTTTAAAATAGTTGGTCCATAAGCAAGGTTGTATTCACCGTGGGTATCGTGTTATATAGAGTCAAAACTATATCAATTTTTTGTCTGATATTAATAAATCAGTTTTAGACATGTATTATCACATGCTGCAAACACACAATAAGATTCATCCAGTATTATCATGTTTCTCCGACTTCTATATTTTTATCAAAAAAGGATTGATCATAATTAATAATGGTACGTGCAATACACAAGTTGCACTTTGAAAATAACAGATTTATTAATATTCAATATATACATCGTTAGTAATTATTAGAATATACAGATGATATTCAGAATTCTGCTGTACTTGTCACAGAAAGTATTTCAATGTTTATCACAGAAAGCAACAAATAATTACAACAATTAGTGGGACAATGATATCACACAGATCGAGTTACTCCGACGATCCGTTGTAACGGCTTCCCAATAAGGGTACTTCGTTTGTTATTGCTCATTATTGATCTCATTGATTGAACGTTCGAATCAACCAACTAATTCCAGAGGCGATACCCATTGTGATCCTTCTTACCGTACACGTCGGAAGGTGGTTATGACATCACAAAATCCCCGTAACATCTTTTTATTGATCATATTACCATAGATCTCCTTAATTTGAAAATACATACTGGAATAACTTTGAATCGATTTCTATGATGCTTCTTTATAACTATGGCTATAATGTTTTAATGTGCAAAGGATGGAGTTTCAGGTCAACCAACAGTAATTTACACTATAGTGTGTGCCAAATATCATGTTCAAAAGAGTGGGGGGTACTTAATTGACTACAGTTTAATTGAAGTAGGTTGCAAATGGTTTGACATTTCTAGCGATATTCTAAGGGTATTTCTTTTACAATGATCTCTCCTTCACTTTTCTCTGACATGCGAGTAGCCAAATGTTGGCATCAATTGTAGAACTGTAGCTGGCAAGCTTCTCGAACATGTATTTAAAACTATCTTAATTGCTACCTACCTGAGATCTATGATATGTACTATATAGTGGTGATAAAATTATTTCACTTAACTGATATGTCCTTAAAAGGTTAAATTAGTGGCCAACTATCAATTTCGGTTTTACTGGGAAGTAAAGCCCTTACTTTTGTCTCCTGTTGTATCTTAATCTAAATTGTAAAAGACTGGATCGAACGGAATTATCCTTGGTCACTATTAATGAGATGGTCCAGCGCCCCCCCCCCCCCCCCCCCCGACACCCTACATTACCTACCCAATTTAAGCGTTGAGATTTCGTAATTCTTACAACATCGGGTGAGTCGTAGTCCGTGAAGTTTTTCATTATGTAGTCTCCTCGATTCTCTGGCCATCTTGTCCCGTTTCGACCAGTCTATTTTTCTCAAAACCTCGTATCTTCATCTGCTAGGGTCATACTTCAACTTTCGTAACTGTAAAGTGTTGGGTTGGTGCGAATGAAATGACCGCTTTGACTTCTGGTGGAAAACGCACCTCAGCAACACAACACTGCGATTGACTGAGGTCACGCGTCTAACGTCACGAACTCTGTATACGTCCAGCAAACAGGTTGGGGTATCCAGGCAGTCAGGAGGCAGTGTGTTGTTGAACAGGGTCGTATGAAAGTGCACCATGGAGAACACACAATTGCGAATGATTTTTCTTCATGGAATCAAACTGGGACATTTTCTTAGTTTTTGAATTTATTTTAAGGCCTTTACGCAACTGGATGATGATGGGATGAATTGGTTGAATAAAGAAAGTAGGAGGAAACGGGAGAACTCCGAGAAAATCCACGCACGCGGTGTTTGTCCATCACAAGGCCCATATGGCATGAGCAGCGATCGAATTAACGACCCCACGCAGCAGAGGTAACATGTAAAGGAAATTAAAATATGAACTGGTGAGAACAAATAATTTCAATTTTAGGCTTCAGCAGCAAGTACTGTAAAGCTTTATGCTCCCGTTCGGTCTGTCTGTAGACAAGTTTCAACTCAGAAGCTACTAGGGTTAGGAAGGTGGTTAAGGTGCTGTTGGTAAGGTCTCAGTGAGACTAGCTCAAACCCGTATAAATGATATGCATTGCAGGGACGGTGCCAGAGATAGAGTTGCAGTTTGTATCTTTGCAACTACTAGATATAGGAAGGTAGTTGAGGTGTTGTTGGAAAGGTCTCACCGCAATTTTTCCAACGGAATATTGATCATCCAAATGCGATGTTGGCTGCGGAAACCTGGTGGTAGCTTGTATGCAGAGTCCCCCCAACTAGTCCCTGCCTCACTTGATTAATTATATATCCTTCCAAAATATAAATTAATTGTGGTTTACTATTATTCGGTGTAGTTAGGTAAGTTAGTTGTCTCTTTCTCATAGATTTTAAAGATATATTTACAGCATTATAAATATTGCGCTATATTAACAAAGGAGTTAGTAAACCCTATTTTTTCTTTAATGAACTCTAAACACAATCTTAAGTTTATTTACCTGTAGGACTTCTTAGATCTTAAAAGATAGCGATCTCGTAAGTGCGATTACTTTTTTCATGCTGCCCGTAACTAAGAAAGCGGCGACTGCTGAAGGAATATCCTACTTAATCACTATTTTGATTAGTTTAGTAGAAATTGTAATCTTCACACTTTCTCATTGGGTTCATTTCTTAGCATGTGAGTGTTACGTAAAAATGTGCAACTTATACAGTTGTAGAGGGCAAAAGAGAGATAAAAAATCTTCAAATAGAACTGAAAATCTATTCTTAGTTTAACGCATGATGAGTTATTAGATAGGTTAAAGGAGCAAGCCTATCTTTCTTGTTAGAGTCTCTGCTCTTTATATCACTACCTGAATCGTTCATTCCGTTCTAGTTAAGATGCACTGAGGCACTTTCAAACCTCATCCACAAAGAACTTGTAAGTCTTTTGTAGGCCATAAGGATACGCTTTTGTATTCACCGGAGATGAGAGCACATATATTTCTAAAAGCTTACTTCAACCCGAAATATTGGTAGCATGGGAGAAAAATATACATAAAAGGGATTACAAAAGAGTTGAAAGTAAAAGAATGTAAAATCGAGAAAATGTGTAGGAACTCGTAGTGGTGTTTAGATACTGGGAAAATATTAACTATTCTTTGTTTCGAAGACGAGCAATGCGTACCTACATTCTTAATTTCAATTTAAGAGTTTTCAATGCATTTTAAGTATTCGTATGCTTTACAATCGCATCAATGTAAGAAATAATAATGTTCACAGTTCACATAAAAAATCATGCTTATCTTAAGAACAAAGGAAAAACGATGTGTGATATGTAATATCTGTTAAAGGGCTCCGTTTGGAATTTCTATCTTATAAGCTCTAGAACAATGAGTTACCGATGTGGCGTGACTTCTAAGAACAGTTGTGGGATTTAACACGCTGTTTTTCTTCGAATGAAATACACCAGAGAATATTGCTTACTCACGAAAACATATCACACTTTACTTTCTCAAAGCAACTTTCGTGAACATTTTGGAAGAGACCGCTTTGCTTAAAAATGTATCCACGTAGGAAACCGTCAGCAGTTTTTATTTTCTGAATGGGAAGTACTATTTATATCAATATAAATTTACCTGCTAGTAGCTTAAATTATACGATAACTTGGTAAGATACCCTGTAAGAGACTAGAAATGATTTTTTTTCTTTTGCGTTCGTATTATTGCTGACAATCTTTCTACGAGGTGTCACGAAAAAGTAGATCTCTACTCTATGCTTTGAAGAACTAGGAACCATTCAATACGCAACCATCCAGCTCCACATGGAACTCTATCCTCGCACATAAGTAGCATACCTAAGGCTTACCCAACATACAGCATATTGTACGGATTACTGTTTCATTACACACCCTGCGTACTACTTACAACCCTGTAGGTTGTCATTAATTCGCGGCCCTTACTTTATTTAAACCATCGTTTTGATGTACCTGATTATTAATTTATTGACCACGACGAGAAAACAATGTTAGTCAAATTAAATTTCGTACAGTCACATCTTGCTTGTCTTTCAAACTGTCCACTACAGTCTTCAATACTGGAAATCTGATAGGCATAGAGAAACTTCTAAACATCCTTAAAGCAAAGAAAATGAATTTCATTAAAGTTTCAAATAAATTATTTCTTCCATGCAGTTGATGGTTCCATCCTCAATTTGCTGCAGTATCTTTCTAATAACAATAAACAAAATGTGAAAGATATATTTAAGCCAAATTTGGTGCTGATAGGTATAATGTAATGGAAGCAATTTGAAAAATTGCATTTTAAATTACGTTGGCAAAACTGACAACTTGAGTGCTTACGAATGGTAAAACACATTTTATGTTATGCTGAGTAATGTTTATGCCAAGTTTGTTGTGGATAAGTTCAACGATATAGGATGAGTTTGAAAAAATAAAATTTTATAAAAAAAAATAGGTTCCCAACACTGACGACTTGTGTGCTTGAGAACAGGACACCCACGGGTCGCCGTGGATCAGTGGTTATAGCACCCATCTCTGGCGCTTGGGGTTGCCGGTTCAAACCCTGCTCGTTCCATGTTGGTTTTGTGGTGGACAAACACTGTGTGCGTGTTTTTTCTTGGAGTTCTTCCGTTTCCTCCTACTTTCTTCATTCCACCAATCATCCCATCATTCATGCAGCCTAAGCCACAGTTGCCTAAAGACCTTAAAATCAAATTCAAATTCAACAGGACACCCACAGTATTTTTCAATTGTGTCGAATAATGTTTACACTAATAATTGTAAGTTTGGTGCAAATAGGTCTAACTAAATGGGAGCAATTTTTTTAAAAAATATTTTGATAAATTGGCTGGCAACACTGACCCACTGCACCAATTAAGACATTTCTGCGGCTCTGAGCTAGTCTAGCCAATACCTTTCCCACAACACTTAAACCACCTCTATACACCTGTGGTTTCTGGTATTTATTCTTTGAACACGGACAGAAGGACGGATTGAGCGGGATTATAAGAGACCTAAAAATATATTTTTACCTACGGAGAAGACAGTACTAAGAGCCCAGATATAAAGGGCAAGGTGGTCCTGATATGGTATGCACAGCCTCAAAATATGTTCGTCTAAATTTCAGAACTCAATTTGTAAAACGATATCAACTATGATATCTCTTACTGTTAACATGTTACAGACGATATTTGTTTTTCTTCGGATTTGCGTTGCAATCATAGCTTACGTTATAAAGAAGAAACTGTTTTACTTTTAGGGTATTTTTGAAAGAAGCAAATAGGCCCTGCATTAGAAAAAGTTAGGTGAGCCAAATAACGCCACATTAAGAGCATATCTGAAATAGCTAGTGAACCATGGTAGTTAGAATTCCAAAAGAGCTTGTGTAAAAACATTGCTTAGGTACCCTACATAGCAGTTGTGTGATATTAAGTTAAGTGTACAATGATGGCAGGAAAAAGTCGTTACATGGTGGCGTAATCGTGACAGGTTCCTAATAGCGCCATCCTCTTCGTTGAATGGAAATTTGCCCACATATCTTGCGTTAACCTACACATAAATCCCTTGTAAACTAAAGCGACGAAGACAATAACATTGTTCAGGGGCTTTGCTGACTACAAATAGACTTGTATATACCACACATTTAGAGTGAAATGCATGTACCCACCTGAATAACCAACGTTCTTCTTTGTCAAGACCACAGCTCTAAGTGTGCGTCATGGCAGCTCTCCTATGAACACTGCAGTTTATTTCTGGCAGTCCTACTAGATAGTATCTGCCTACGTAGTGGTACTTCTGAACTCCTTCCACATGTACTCGTTTCCGAAACATAGTGGGTGGCGTTAAAGGTCTACATGGCGTTATTTGGCTCAGTCATCTTATATTAAATACACAAACTTTGAATTGGAATACGTATATCAAATATATTCTCGCATCTTAAAATCTTACCCATATTCGAAAATGAATTCATACATTCAAGAGCACAGGTGTTAACTCAAACTCCAGTAACACACACACAAACACGTTCAATTTACGTTATGAACATCGTTGAATGTTCGTCTCTTCAACGATTACACGTTATTTAAAAATATAACCTTTGTTACAACTTTAAATATTACGTTATAGAGGAGGACATTCAACGGTTTTATCAACTTGTGTGCTACCGGGAAACAGACTTTAAATGTTGTTGTTTGTTGTAAAAATGTAAAGTTAAAAATTAAATTAAAAATCATGCCTTTAATTCACGCTTTAGCTTTAGTGGTTTACTCATTGATGAGCTGAATTGTGTATTTCGTTATTAACTTTACAATGCACTGAATTACTCTCCTTGGCATAAATGGACGTCACTGACGTTTGACAGTGAATTTAAATCATCACGACATCATTAGGGCTGCGGTGGCTTAGTTGGTAGAGCACTCAACTGTAGTGCATGGGGTCGTCAGTTCGATCCCTGCTCATGCCATGTGGGCTTTAAGGTGAACAAACACCGCTTACGTGGGTTTTCTCGTACTGCTTCTGTTTCCTTCCACTTTCTTCATTCCAACAATTCGGCCTGAGCCACAGTTGCCTAAATGTCTTAAAATAAATTTCAATTCATCACGAAGACATTCGCACATTTACAAATTTATTACTTTCACAAAGTAGAACAATGTTTGGTCTAACACTGTTAAAGAGTTTGGGTTAATATTTGTGCGTTTGCAAAGCTTTGTGTTTATTAGCTTACATATCAAAACAAGGCTACAGAACTTTAATGCCCTACGTAATTAAACCCAGAAAAAAGTGTGAGAGAGAAATATAACGTAGAAGAAACGTAATATTATCGATCTATTATTAACTGGGAGAAAGTGTCAGAGAGAAGGGGGTAAGATTTAGGTTACGATTACGATCACATGAAAGTTTCAATAATTGAGAAGTGCCTCTATCAGGTGCTACAGGAATGAAAAGTTACAGCTCCGAACAACAACCAGCTTAATCGTGTGGAATTGCTGCACAGTGAGGGAGTGGTTATGACAGGAAAGGAGAAGCCATTTGTTCCGCTGTGTTTCATACACACGACTGCAACAAAACCGCTCGTTTTCCTGTGCCTGCCACCAGACATTTGCAAGGTAAATTCCATAAATCGTGAAATAATAACAGCGGAAAGAATTCATAGAAAGAGACAAGTGGAAAATGTAGTACTGCGTAGACAAAAGGTTGTTCTAAATTTTCTAAAACTGGCGTTGTGCTTCTAGCAAACTTTAAATACTAAAAATTACATATTAACAAAGAAATGTATTTCCAAATATAATGCCTTCTGCGGAACATAACAGTAATAA
>JAGDQP010071713.1:0-10601 GCA_022664845.1 Lepisma saccharinum | reverse complement strand
GAGCGAGTATATATATTATACACCTACAAAAAGCTGTGAAATCCGAACAAAAACACCAGAGGTGCAAAAAGTGGAGCCAAGTTCTTTAGCCCTAAAAAGGTGTGAAATGGGAGACGGATGAGCCAAGTTCCTTGGTGACAGCATGTAACAGGAACAAAGGAACTTGGCGCGAGGTGGCAAGGTTCATGATCCTCAAGCTATAAGGGTGGTGGGGATCCTAAAACCCACTACGTCCACCGCCACCAACCTTAAGGCTGTTGCCAGCTCGCGCCAAGTTCCTTTGTTCCTGTTACATGCTGTCACCAAGGAACTTGGCTCATCCGTCTCCCATTTCACACCTTTTTAGGGCTAAAGAACTTGGCTCCACTTTTTGCACCTCTGGTGTTTTTGTTCGGATTTAGTATACACGGACCCCTCCTTCAGCTTCTAACATCATATTTGTCTGACAGAGAACAACGTGTCGTCTTCCCTGGTAGCACATCCAAGTGGCTCCCCATGCTTTCAGGTGTCCCTCAAGGAAGTTCCTTAGAGCCAGTTTTATTTTCCCTCTTCATTGATGACTTATGTGAACAGATAGATAATTCTTGCTCGGAACTTCTTTACGCTGACTGCAAAATTTTTAAGACAATTAAATCTACTGAAGATACTTTCTTCCTTCAAGCCGCTATAGATTCTGTTGAAATGTGGTGCAATAATTGGTTACTGAAAGTCAATCCTTGCCAAACTTCTGCAATGCGTTTTTCCCTGAAAACCCATAACACAAAATTTACGTACACATTAGCCTCATCTAATATACCATGGGTAGACCATTACAAAACATCCTGGGTATCTTTGATGAAAAACTCAATTTTACTCCTCATATTGAATTCGTAACTTCTAAAACACTCAAACTTCGTGGACTTCTCTACAGGTTTACCGATATTAAAGATTTCAGAGCTCTTCGGTCATATTTTCTCACTTGTGCACTTCCTACTATTGAATACTGTTCATATATCTGGTCTATGGCTTGTGAAACCAGTTTATCTAAATTGCACAAAGTCCAAAATTTCTTTATCCGCATTGTACAACACAGGGTACCCTACCTCCAACACAAATCTAACGTAGATATTTTGAATTCTCTTGACTTAAAAAACATAGACACACGAAGAAAACTAAATGACTTAAAATTTCTTTATAAAATAATACAAGGCACACTCAGGACCAACGACCTTCTTCCACTTTTTAACCTAAGAGTACCCAGACAAAATTCTCGTTCATTTCTATCTCTCAAAACCGAAATTGTGTTTGGTCCAGCGATCTCTTGTATATAGATTATCACATTTTTACAATACTCTTCCTTTGCCACCAGATTTCTGTTTCAGTAAAATAAATTTCTAAAGGCTTGTTATATGAATCTAGAATGAATGAATGAAAGGAGAAAAAAAGGTATTGTTTCCTATTGCATAAGTCTTCGTTGTTATATTATTTTTATTATTGTTGTTATTGTTTATTGTTTTTACAAGAACGGTGTAAAATGGCGTTTGCTGTATCCGTGCTAACTTCTAATAAATAAATAAATAAATAAATTCACGTCAGGTCTCAGAATTTGGAGAAGGAAAGAGGAACAGATCTGACAATGCGGATAACCTATCAATTCTATACGCTGGATTAAACTAAAATGATCTCCGAAGATTGAATCAACAGCAGGCTAATTTTCACACCACTCAAACAAATCGGCTTCTATTGCTCTCGAAAGAAAGAATGCAATGGAACTGTTGCCAGCTAGTAGTAGTTATTAGAAACACATTCCTACTTTCGTCATGTAATGGAGGATACCACCAGTCATGGGACAGAAAACCTTTCTCATTTTCATAAATTAATTCAAGTATTTTTAAATTGCATTTTATTGTGAACAATTCCTTTTATAATAATGTTATATTTAAAAAAGGGATTTGGGTTAATTCCATTTCATAACAATATCACAATACATTGATAAAAGTCATAATTTACGTTTGGGACACGTAACGGAGTTATACATGTATACTACCGTTCACTCTGAAAAGAAGGCAAAAAATACTTTAAAAATATTTTTAGATGTAGTATTAGTTTCAAAATGTTGTACACAATTCCTGTGCAAAGTTTAATTCAATTTCGAAGTTTCATATAGAAGAAAAACGCTTTGGACATCAATTATCACCTTTTCAGTAGAATGACCTATATATATATATATATGTTGAATATCTTCATCACCTACGGTTCGCTGATGATATAGTCCTGTTTGATTTAAATGCGGAAGAACTACAAACCAGAATGGAAGTACTGAATAATGAGAGTTCGAAAATAGGCCTTAAAATGAATTTAAGTAAAACAAAGGTCATATACAATCAACATGCTGCAAAGAGGGAAATAAAAATTAGCGGAGAGACAATAGGCATAGTTGATGAGTATGTTTACCTAGGCTAGCTCAAAACATCGAATGCCAAGTTGACTGATGAAATCAACAGAAGATGTAAAATGGTGTGGAGTTCGTTTGAAAGACTACACTTTATTTTCAAAAGCAAACTACCAATGTGTGTGAAGCGTAAAGTTTATAATCAGTGTGTCTTACCTGTGATGATGTACGGCTGTGAAACTTGGACATTGAATGCGCAAACGATTCAAAGATTGAGAGTCACACGAAGAGCAATGTAGAGATGCATGCTAGGAATAACCAGGAGGGACAGGAAGACAAATGAATGGATTTGCGCACGAACAAAGGTAGATGATGTAATTAAGACTGCGAAGAAGCTGAAGTGGAAATGGGCCGGTCACATAGCTAGACGAACAGATGGAAGGTGGAAGACAAATGTTCTACATTAGATTGCTAGAGAAAAGAAACAACCGAGACGACGTCCAAATGCAAGTTGGGTAGATGAAATCAAGCGTTTTTCAGGAGCTACATGGATGAGGATAGCAGCAGACTGAGATATGTGGAAAGAAAAGGGGGAGGCCTTCATACAGGGGGAGGGGAATACTTTAGTTCGAGCTTAAAGAACGGTATGCTTTTAATTAGTATCTTGAATCACACTTAGATTTTGCTTATGTTCAAACGAAAACACTGATACAGGTATTTTTTCTACAGTTTGGGATTGGAGATAAGGATTAAATGACGCTTCTAAATACTTCAGATAATACCAGCACAACATAATTTTTGATTTTTTTTTTTCATTTGTAGCTTTTATGATAAAATAAAATAAATTTTATGGACGAAAGCAGCAGCAGCTTTCATGAATAAAACAAAATTAAGTTTCACAAATCATCTTTAGCATTTCTTATTCACTACGAAATTAACTTTACAAGTATTAAACACTTGAAATTTAGTTGAATATTACCTTGTTGCACGAAGACGAGTATACTTCAAGTTGTTTCTCCAGCATTCTTAACCCTTAACTTGTCTAGTGAGGTACAGAAATATTCCAGTGAATATTTGGAATCAGACAGTTCAGAAATGGGTAAAGATATGGAGATACCCTTCGAGGTGTTCTCATACATTCGTACGATGCTGGATGTAGCGTACTACAGTGGTCCGCTCGTTCTCTCTACTAAATACTACTCGATGATTGGGATATGATACTAGCCCATCAAACCGTAGGTGTAACTTTTTCTTCTGGTATAAAATCGTACTTTGATTTATTCTTCCTATTACCATTAGATTACTTGAAGTACAATGGCTCATTGTCATATTTAATCCTATAGTGAATGGTTAAGAGTAAATAGCGAGCGAAGTTATGATGAGATTAAGTCTGACACGCAACTTGAATTTCTTTATTCCTACACTATTTACAAAAAGGCAATATTGGAAGACTCTTTGAGTTCCTTGTACGTCAACACATTAAATGAAGAGCACACTGCAACCTTCTCAATGATGTACAACTACTTCTAACAAAATTAAAAAGTAGTATAACCAAAACTCTCTGTTAGTGTCACTCAGAATTCTGCTTGCAGATAGCCACAACGGCGTTATTTTACGCCAGATCCAAAGACCGTAAAGCTTGTAATAAATATTTAAACTGTAACAATGTATCTGTAAAGAACATTATAGAATGGACTGTCCGGACTGCTTTTAGTTAGTAGAAGTATGTTCTTAAACGAATTGAAGGATAAAACACATTAGCAAAAACCTAGGATAATTCTGTACCCCAGCAGACCTTAAGTGTAACCGTATCCCACTAGCCAAATTAAGAGTTAAGATATGTTAATACTTAACGGTTAATCACTATACCAGTGATATTGTCGAGAAGACATAAACGTAAAATGGATCGCCAGGAGCGAAAGAAAGAAATAGAGACTATGTACAACAAAGTGCAAATATTGTATTTAGTACTGGGCATATTATGTCAGTGCGGCCAGATACGTAAATTGGGAGTAAATACTCTTTTATTTTGGATGAGTTACTGTTCGGGGTGCGGATTTGTTTCAGACTATTTTGTGTTTTAATTGCGTATGCAAGAAAGAAATAGACGTTTTATTTGCATTTCCGCTGTCTGTATAAAGAACGGGATTTTTGAAATTATATTTCATGATTCTTGACCGTCTTTTATGTGCGGAACGGACTTCTGTGTAATACAAGAAGAAATTACGTTATGGTTTGTATCGTGTAAATGTCTGGATAAATAGACATCGGATTGACTTTTTCGGAATCTATAATATGTTCATTGACTCTAGTCCTGAGATTCTTTATGGTTATTCCCAAGTACGTATTGTTACATTCACAGGAAATTTCATAAACTTTTGATTTGTGAAATATTTTTTAAATTTGGTGACTGTTTTTTTCTTCTTTTTTTTAATATATAATTCATAGTTTTGGAAGGATATAACTGAAATTAAGTTACAACTTTGATTTTATTGTATGAATTTATTTATTATTGTACTGAAGGTTATTTAACATTTTAGATTGTGTGGGATCACGATCCTTTTGGGATGAAGGAATTCTTAGGTAACCTGTCATTAACACTGGATACTATTCGTCAGTTTTCTCTTATGGATGTACCTCATTGGTTTCAATTGCAAGGTGTAAAATCAGGAGCTGTTCAGCTAAGAATTAAAGTGATCTCTGGAGATAACTTAGAGGTAAGCACAGTACATATTTCATTTGCCTATTAATTCCTAGACTCTGTTCAAACATATCGTAAGAAACTTCGTACGCACTGTATGCGAAACAATTTTTCATTGTTGTATTCACTGAATTATAACTGGTGAAAGTGTACAATGTGTCTGTGATTCGCCTGATATTAGACCCTTTACTTTTTTTTCACTTGTTTGATAAAGAATGAGTTTTCAAAGTCCATTTATATAAAGTTTGATCAGTTTTCTATACCCCAACAATTAGAAGACAAATTACAATACCTTCTAGATGTTGCACTCGTCTTCTTTAATACTTCCGGCAAATTCCCGACATTGTTAAAGATGCGGTGCCCTGCAGAGTAATCAGAGACCTTTGTTATCAAAACCGTTAAAAAGATAAAGATAAAAATAACTGTATAGGCGGTAACATTGTCAAACTGGAGTTCGTTCAAAATTGAATTGAATATCCATTGCAACCACAAACTTACTAAACTGTTTACCAAACAGAATTCGTCTAAGCCAGGTATCAAAGCTATTCATACTTAGATATAGTAGAAAAAAAGAGGATTTGAGTAATTCAGGCATATGCGAATGTTGAAAGCAATACATAGGCTAAACAAAAAGAAACGTGCGTAGAAGAGTTTACGAACACAATTTAAAAATTAAGAACAAAGAGATGAAAATAGGGTTGTATTTTGAATTTTGAATTTAATTTTTAAGATCTTGAGGCAACTTTGATTCAGGCTGAATAGATTATGATGGGAGAATCGGTGAAATGAAGAAAGTGGGAGGAAACGGGAGAAACCCGAGAAAACCCATGCACACAATGTTTATTCACCACAAAGCCTACATGGAACGAGCATGGATCGAACCGAGGACCCCAAGCAGTAGAGGTAAGTGCTCTACCAATGATCTATGCCCTTAAAAAACAGGGTTGTGCAAACAAAAATTGTAAAACACGATCATACCATTCTATTAAACATACTCAAGCCACTATAAAGAAATATCAGAGACTCAAATACGATTCGTTACAATCAGCAGAGTGTTCGACGGTAATGGACCTGGATCCATGGTGACAGATGTGGGAGACCACTATCGGAAGGCAGTGTAATGTCTCTATGTACCAGGACACAAATAGTTCACTCTAACGTCATGGTGGCTTAAATTTTACTGTCACCGGGTGACGCTACCTTCTTCCGCGCTATGTGCTCACCACGTGGTCAGTCTTCTGTGACGGGTCTTTCCCCCAGGAGGGCTCTTTGTTCTCTGACTAGCTCTTCTGTCTCTCGGCATATAAGGACAGCGTGATCTGGGGACGCAACCACCCCACAGGCGCGGCACTTATTGTCCTCAACTAAGTTTAAGTCTTTCAGTCTTTGTCTATAAGGGTCATGACCAGTGACGAAATGGATTAACCCGCCTTTATCTCCAGCTGCATTTCTGTCCTCTCAGTCACGTCCGGGAAAATGCTGAAAACTCTTCGTGTCTTCGATGATTCCTCCCAGAATGTTTGCCAAGCACTGGTCAGTATTTCTTGGATTTCTCTTTTACCTCCTGCTGTTTTGTGAAGAAAGTCCTTGAGCCATATTTCTCTTCGTTTCCTTGCTTGAGCCAGTACGCGGCTCCCATTATTTTAACTTGGAGGTGCATGAGCATGGTCGCGGTCACCACCTGGAATGCCTCCACCGGAGTGGTTCTGTAGGCTCCAGTAAGAGGGAGCAATATTTGTCGTTGAGATCTATTTATAATCTGCCGTTATCTTACGTGGTCCATCCGGTGGCATCAGGCACTGGCGGCGTATCTAACTACAGACCGGATTATGACATCATGGTACATTTTTATTACTTTCAGAGGTATCCTGTAATCATTAGTTGCAATGTTGACTATTTTATGCGATATTTTGATGGCCTTGTTCTTTGCTGCGGTTACGTGTGCCCTAAAATTTAGCTTTTCATCTAGAATGACGCCAAGATATTTAAATTATTTTTTTCTTTTAATTGACTTTTCATTAATTTTTATTAGTGGTCCCCCAGTGAAATTTAAATTGTCTTTAAACAAGTTAAACAAGACATACTTGGTCTTTTCCGCCAATATCGTGAATTTGTTGTTCTTGCACCATGATGTCATTCTTCCTATAATTTGGTTTGCTTTATCTTGTAGTTCGTTCCTGCTATTATCTTTTATTATGACCGCCAGATCGTCCGCGTATCCCACAGCCCTTTCCACCTTTTCCAATCCATCCAGCAGTTCCAGACATGGCTGAAATATCATGTCCCATATTATTGGCCCGAGTAAGGATCCCTGCGGGCATCCTTTTGTTGGCGTTTTCCTCACGAAGCCATCAGCTGTATTTATCTGTATTGTTCTGTCCTGAAAGTAGTTTTTTTACTGTTTTCCAAACAGCGGGATGGACCCCAATATTTTCCAACTCAATTAATACTGATCGTTACGATACCATACGTTATCGAAAGCACCTGTAATGTCAAAGAAGATTCTCATTACGTATTTGCAATTATCTTGTTTAAGTGTATTTATTGTTCCGCATATCTCATTCACTACGTCCTCGGTCGACTTGCCTTGACGGAAACAGTACTGTAATCTACAATGTTGGAGATTGTTTCTTCTGTCGTTGATTCTTCTATCATTTTCTCGAAGATCTTACTTATCACATTTAGCAGGCGTATAGGCCTGTACGACTTCGGGCTCGTCTTCGGTTTGTCTTCTCCTTTTAACAGTATGATGAGATTCGCTTTTTTTCCATACTTTTGGGAATCTTCTCTGACGCAGGCATTCATTGTATAATTTGGATAAATATGGTGTCCAAAAATCTGATAAAGATTTGTATATTTCGTTCTTAATCCCATCTGGTCCCGGTGCTTTGTTGGATTTGAGGATCTTGATTGCAGCCGTCACTTTTTCATTTGTTATTAATGGCAATTCTTGATTCCCGTCGGCATTTGGGGGATGCCCTGTTACTTGTCTGATCCGTATATTATCTTCGTTATCCTCATCCTCGTTGTCGTCCGGAAATAATTTGGAGATAATGTGTTCGACTGTTTCTAGCCAATTGGTTGTAACAGTTCCATCTTCTTTCTTTAGTGTGTTCATTACTCCCTTCGTTTTGATTTTTTGCATAACTATTTTGTAGTTCATGCCCCAGATATCCTTGCTTAAGTTCTCATCCACGAACGTTTCCCAAGTTTTCTGTTTAGTTTCAAAAAGTTCATTCTCAAATTGTTGTTTAATTTATCTGTATTTGTTCAGGCGTTGTGATCTAAGTTCGTGGTCCCAGTCCGTCCTGTAGCTTTTCCTGCTCGCTTTTAGTTTCCGTTTTAAGTTTTCCAATTTTTGGGTCCAGAAGTTTTTGTTTTTTCTCTTGGCTTTTTCTATTTCTTCGGCCAGCTCGTCCAAATTTATATTTTTTTTTCAATTTGTGGTAGGTCCAATTTGTCCACTAGTTTTGTGAAGTTTAATCTTTTGGTACTATAGTTTAGATCATCAGGTTAATTTGTGTCATTATTATTGTCGTCCAAAATAAAATTTATATTAAAGCTGATGACGCTGTGCTGACTCGTAGTCGCCTGCTCGTTCACATTCCATTCCTGAATATTTCTATAAAGATTTCCCCTGGTTAAAGTTATATCAATATTACTCTCCGCGCCAGCCCTGTCGTGAAACGTGAATGGTTGATTCTCCTTGTTGTGTATGATTAGATGATATTGGTTGATGATGTCTTTTCACCGTTTTCATCTGTTCTTGGGCAGTGCCAGAGCGGAGACTTCGCATTAAAATCCCCCAAAATTAGTAAGTTACTCCTATAAAACCCATCCAAAATTTCCTCTAGTTTATCTAAAAAAACATCAGCTGGGATGGAGAAGTGGCAGTAGAGATTTGCTACTGTAATCTGATTTTTCCCAAGTTTAAGGCTAAGGATCCATTTACCTGTATATCTAGAATCCACCAGTAGAGGTGTGCAACGAGCGGATTTCGAGCGCTCGAAACACAAAAATACCTTCGAGCGAGCAGAGTATGATCGAACAAAATCTGCTCGAACAGATTTGTTCGAACACTTTTGCTCGAAATCCTGGATTCGAGCGCTCGAAAGTCCTGGAATTTCCCCTTCCACTCTGTTTACCTTGGTAAAGGAAGTAATACACAATGTTGCCAACTGTGATACTATTTTTTATAAAATTCCTAAAATTTACGGTGTTCATCTTAACTTACGGAAAATGTGATACTATTATTCTTATCATAGTATAATTTCAACTTTATAGCTTTGATACAGATAATTAATTAAGTACTAAAAGACTATTAACGTGATTCCATAGATATTAACGTGAATTTAACGCCAACATTTCTGGGAGCTCCAAGGGAGGCTGACTACAATTCCGAGAATAAAAATTTTAAAACTTGTATTCCAAGACCGCGGCAGCGCGAAACATCATCATTGTAAAAGACAGTCTGATTAAGAGGATGGGGAGCGGGGAGTACATTACCAAGACCAAAAATATACAATTTTGAAATCCAAGATAGGGTAGGGCGAAATGTTACAATTGTTAAAAAATCATCAGAATTTCGTGACACTTTATAAGTGGGGACTTGAAGGAGCCCTGAGTCCATTACCGAGGCCAGAAATATAAACTTTTAAAATCCAAGATAATGGCAGCGCGGAAAGTCACAATTGTTAAAAATCATCAGAATTTCGTGAAATTTTATATGTGGGAATTTGAAAAAGCCCTGGGTCCATTACCGAGGGCAAAAATATACACTTTTGAAATCCAAGATGGCGGCAGCGCGAAATGTCAAAATTGTTAAAAATGATCAGAATTTCGTGAAATTTTATATGTGAGGGCTTAAAGGAGCCCTGGGTCCACCACCGAGGGCAAAAATATACACTTTTAAAATCCAAGATGGTGGCAGCGCGAAGTGTCACGATTCTTAAAAATCATCAGAATTTCGTGAAATTTTATGTCGGAATTTGAAGGAGCCCTGGGTTCATTACCGATGGAAACAATATACACTTTTGAAATCCAAAATGGCGGCAGCGCGAAATGTCACAATTGTTAAAAATCATCAGAATTTCGTGAAATTTTATATGTGACGGCCTGAAGGAGCCCTGGGTCCACTACCGAGGGCAAAAATAAACACTTTTAAAATCCAAGATGGCGGCAGTGCGAAGTGTCACGATTCTTAAAAATCATCAGAATTTCGTGAAATTTTATGTCGGAATTTAAAGGAGCCCTGGGTTCATTACCGAGGCCAAAAATATACACTTTTGAAATCCAAGATGGCGGCTGTGCGAAATGTCACAATTGTTAAAAATCATTAGAATTTCGTGAAATTTTACATGTGGGAACTTGAAGGAGCCCTGAGTCCATTACCGAGGCCAGAAATATAAACTTTTAAAATCCAAGATGGCGGCAGCGCGGAAAGTCACAATTGTTAAAAATCATCAGAATTTCGTGAAATTTTATATGTGGGAACTTGAAGGAGCCCTGGGTCCATTACCGAGGGCAAAA
>JAGDQP010071708.1:0-10601 GCA_022664845.1 Lepisma saccharinum | reverse complement strand
TGTTTTTTGTTTTTGTTTTTTTTAAATCAAAACCTTGCTATATGGAAAACAAAATACAAAAATACAGGGTGTAAAAGTTACGTTGAATGGTACTACGTTGACTTATTTTTTTAAATTCCTGTAGCTCAAAGCAATGTCCATTTTTTTTTTCATCGTTTCACAATAGCCCCCCCATTTTTTTCCGTTTCATAATAGCCCCCCCTGACCCTATACACTTATTGTTCGTGATAGTATTTACAATATGTATTCACTTTATACAAATATCACACGGCCGGTATATTAGATTTTTCAATTACTTCCATTTCCCATTTGTATTAAATTTTGGGTTAGTGTTATTTTAAATATTTAAAGTGTTTTGTTTTGTTTTTCTCCTATATTTGTTTTTCTACTTCTGTCTCTATCTTTGTTATTTTTGTGTTTTATACCATATTCTTGACATGTGACCTTCCGAAGGCTGTGTTGTGTGTTTTACTCCAACGACGTATTTTAAGCATGACTCCGCTCGCTATTGTGAGTATCTTTAATTAAACTTAGTTTATAAGAATATCTGTCTTCTAAGTTTCCAAGAAGTTTGTGAAATTCATGTGTGCTTCTTATATTGGAAATGGTGTGATTTAATTGTAGTTCAGTTATGCCTGAGCTCATTTTTTTCCTTCTTTTCTTTTTAGGTTGTTGGTGAGCAGATGGAGTGGTTTTTGATCTCCCGTGTCAGGACTGAAGCACTACTTTGATTAAACCTAAGTTTAGCTGTCGTGTGTAAATGTGTGTGTCAATTATCAAAATCTAACTCTGAAAGTTTCAAAATGTGATACTTCATTGTGATAAACGTGTTTAACTACTAACCTCCTGACGTTCATCTAACATGGAAATTAGTGAGTGTTCTTCTGGATAGTGTAACCATTCGTTATGTATGGTTATTCAGACATGATGTCTCAACACTATGACAGGACTCAAGCCCGAATGCCCTCCTGTCAGGATGCCTATGCAGCAAGAAGATCCGGTCCGTATCTTCCTCATACGGGAGCACAGCAGGAAAGAGGAGAGGATCAGTGCAGGGAAATGTTCCCCTCGTATGATATGCCAGGAAATCATTCCTCAGCTCCATACATTCCAGGGAACATTCCGTCTGACGGGACCAAGCATAATGTATGGAACTCTCAGAACAATTCTGATGTGTTACCACCGTACAACAGTAATGTGCCATCCTATCCTCTTCCACCCAATCGAACCTCAGCGTCCAATAAACTGCCACAATCATATAATACTACAATGCAAGACTGCAAAGCTTTCACTGGTAGTTCTCATGCTCATTCAGGGACCAGCGTGCCTATCTCATATCCAAATTCACATCACATACAGAGTATCTCGAATTCTATGTTAAACTCGTACGGAAACTGTCATTCGGAAAGTCATAACTCAAATATGTATCATCCGCCATCAAATTTTAGGTATCCATCGTCGTTACCCACTAATATTCCTGGAAGTACAATGCAGCCGACTCCGGATTTTAGTACTACAACCAAAGAAAACATGACAGTCTTTCCACACTGGAGAGATTATACGAACGGACATCAGCAACCAGATGAGACTCAAGTACCTGCAGCGTCAACATATGGGTGGCAGTGGTCACACTGTAGCCCGCATCTACAAGATAGATACCAGCAAGTTCACAACAGTTTGAGGCCAATGGGTTCGTCGATGTTGCCTCATCCAGCCAGAATGGATTTTATGAAAACAAGCAAAAGACACATGACAGGTCATTGTATTAATGGTGCTCCGAATTCTTGTCGATGGATGGAAGAAGCTCCGGGACCACAAGTGAAGAACTTTCCTCCTCATCCAGGAATGATGCACCACAATATGCAGACCCCAGAAATGAGTCTTAAAGCACCAAAACCTACAAATAGCGAAATGAACCATATGGTAGTGCATGATTCAAGTCATAGCGAAGTAATGATGCATGCCATTTGGGTCCAGAGGAAAAGCCAGCATGTTAGTAACTACATGAGAAGTACAGATCCACCTACTGTCCCTAATCCACAAACGGAGGCGAGTCATCCCATGAATGTTCCAAGCTATCCATCAGAATTTGGATATTATAATAATTTCGGCGTTGGATCTGACATATCGAGTGGATCATATCCATGTAATAGATATACCGACATGTATAAAAACCCTGTGCATGTAGGGAAACCTTCGAACTCACTGTACGCACCTACAGACTCAGGTATGAATGTGTTGAACCATCCGCCTCTCCCTCCTCCACCCCCGCCGCCGCCACCACCCCCTCCACCTACGTCTGATTACAACGCGTGTAAGAAATTAACAGACCCTGTTCACGGCCCTCGGACAACAGTCCCTCCAATGAACGTTAATAGAAGCTACGGAATGCAGGAACAGTTCACAGAAGGAGGCAGTGGAGCTTGTTATATGGCGAGAAGAAGGTCTGAAATGAGGTCCTACGAACATGCAGAGGGAAGCATGTGTATGGAAACGCAACTTTTGGCGTCAGTGAACTCATATCCGGGCGTTAGAAACGACAGTGAAAACTTATTCTACAGTAATAATCATTCGCAAGCCCCCAATATGCCAGTACGAGAAAGAATACCAAATGATAACACAACGGCCATGTCGAAAACTTCAATTACAACAGGGGTGCTATCACAGGATAGTAACGCAATGCTTGGTGAAACCAATTGTCAAATGAACTCCAAAAGTTGTAGTGGGGGATCTAGACCAGTGCAGTGTGCCGTTCAAGATCTACGACAGTTTATTGCTACGTGGGATGAAGGTAGGGATGGTACCCCCGACATTGTCAGTAGTGAATCCGGGAACAGAGACGTGACACAGGCAGGTAAAATAATACTAGATGACACCAATGGACCAATATTTTTGATTAGTAATATTGTAACGAAAGATGAGAACATCCTTGATAATATATGTGACAAGTCTGTTAATCAGAATTCTACAGAGTCTGCTGTTATTCAGTTCTATCAAGAGTTAAGAGCAGAAGAAAATAACAATAGTCATAATAATGTACAAGCGGAAGTTAACAATAGTATTGTGATTGGGAACGGTTCTGATAAACAACAAACTGGAAATTCCACCGAACCTTCAGCCCCGTCCGAACTTGTTTTACTTGATCAGTCCGGTAAACAGTCACAAGAAAATAAAGAAGGTGAAAAGAAAGTTGCCACTGTGAAAAAAGATGGATCCGATTCAATCAAAGAAAAGGAAGATGAGGAAATGCATACGCCTGCAGTAAATAGAACAAGTGTCATTGTATCGAAAGTAACAACTGAATCTAGAGACTTACTAGAAACAGATAAGGCAAGTGACATCGCTCATAACAGAAAAATAGTTACAACGGATCATTCAAAAGATAAATCTACTATAAATAAACCTGTAGCCCCAGAGAATTTTCCTAAACGAATTGACAAGGATTCAAAAAAATCTTTGGATTGTTTTAATGCCAGTGATGATATTCTTAAATCAGCTAAAGATAACGCAGCTGGTCAATTATTACAAACTAGAAATTCGATAACAAACCAGAACAAAATTTCACAGAGGGAAGGATCAAAGGAAAAACAGTGCGAGAAAGAGCAATCAATAACAGATACTATAAATACAAATTCAGTGTCCTCATTAGGTGGTCACACTTCAGATAATCTTCCCAAGGATGAAAACGCGATCCAAACAGATTCTGTCCAATCATGCCCAAAAGATATGCCCATTATTGCACCACTAGAAGATGAAATAGAGGAAGGAGCAGATGATGTGCCTTCTTTTGGAATATTTGATTATTCCACGTCAGGTACAAATAATATCATGAATTCAAGTACTGAAGAAAAGTGTAAAAAACTTTTCACTGAAAAAGAACTTACTTCCAGTGATAGTGATCAAATTAGTAAATTATGTAATGACAAAACCAGTCGTACAGATAACTCCAGCAGTGTGTCATTGCATACAAAGACATTTTCACAGCAAGACCCCACGGATCAAGTAAAAGAAGAAGCCCAGAATTTTACAGATAAGTCTAAGTTCAGCGAACACTCAAGAGATAAGGGGAAAATGTTTCATTTGAATACCCAGGAACGTGAAACAAGCAAGTTAATAACTACAGAAGATAAGAATCTTGTGCAATATGATGAAACTGGTGATGATAATGCTGTCTCTCAAGAAGTTCTACAGACATTATCAGATATAGCCCATACTTCAATCAGTAGTGTAGATTCAATGACTGAGACCCAGAATACGTTTACTGAAGTAGAAGAAGGAAAACAGGCACTCGAACAAAGACCACACAGTTTAAAACCTACAGAATGTCGTTCTAGACCTTCGATAACGTCATCAAAGTTAGATGGTACCTCAGTAAATCAGGTAGTAAGTTACGATTTCACGTCCTCTTCAGAAGATTCTAGAGATGCAGACGATATCCCACGTGAAAAAGACGATAAAGGTGAGCTAGAAAATTCTGAGAAAGCACAAAAAGAAAAAACAAATGTAAATTTAGAATCTCTTTTTACTGATTCAGATGTAACTGATGATTCCGGATCCAGAAACGGACTTTTACCACCTGTAAGTGCTGAAAGTGATAATTTAGATGGGAAGGAAACTCTTCTGCCTGAAAGTGAGAACTCGCCAGACGGCGAGCAAAGAAATGATAATATGAAAGATGCCGAACATGTTGCCAGTGATAAACTAAAATCCGAAGAAGTCAAATTTGAAGGTAATAGTCTCGAGAAGAATGATAGTGAGAAACGTGAGAGTCACTTTCACAAGGAAAATAATTTGTCATCATGTAACGAAACAAAGCCCAGTGTATCGCTAAGTGCACAAAATTTCCTTCCAAGAACATTACAAGTGAAAAACAAGACTCCTATTGTAAGAACGGTTGTTACAAACAGCATTTGTAAAGATCCGTCTGAGCAGTGCAAAGCATATCGAAGTATGAAAGATGCTTTAATTAAGAAAATTAAAAATGGTAATCCCTCTACCGAAGTGAAACCAAAATTTTTATTAACTCCACTATCACATCTTAAAGAGAACAGCGAAAGTACTCTTGGTTTCCCGCAAGATGGGGTTTTGTCAGTTTCTAACGATGTGTTAGACGAGTCGGGAGAAAATGAACAAATGAAACAGACTAGCGATAATACACCAGCAGAATGTGGCGTTCCAGTGCTTGAGAACTTTATCGATTCGACTTTTTCAGATTCTTTTCCAAAAGACAGTCATGCAGACGATGGCAGTGCTACGAACACCTCGGCAGATGAATCAAATATGAGTAGTAGTGATGATATTGCACCAGCTTGTAGTGATACTAGGCTGGAGAAAGATGAAGCTATAGTTAAATCCGAAGTTGACATTAGAGAAACGAATACTCAACTGAAATCTATAGAAAATGAATGTGAAAATAGATGTGTAAAGGATATTTCAACAACCCTTAAGGAAGAGGACAATGTAGTTTCTTCAGCATTTTCAGAAAATGGAGATACAGATGAAGTTATAATGTCAGATACAGAAATTCCCGCGCCAACTGAAGATGAAAATTATGTCATGAAGAAAGATATGGACAGCACTGATGATAGTATGTTGCAACCTACACCTGAAGAAATGTTTCTGAAGGAGGAAGTATGTGAAGCCAATTCTTTAGAACCAGACAACACTGACGAAGACGAACAGACTGAAATAGCTATATACGTAGATTCTGAAACTATGTTACAGTTACAATCGAGTAATGCTGAAGAAGGGGAAGAGGGGAATATATTTCTTGCAGTGAGTCCATCATCGTTAGAATTACGTGATAGTAGTTCTTTACATATAAATTTGAATGACATTAATATGAACAGATCGAGTAGTGATAGTGAAGAAGTGGAAATATCAAGTGAGAACAGAACTAATGTCTCATCCGTTCTCTTCGCAGATGACCCATATAATCAAGATACACCAGGCGTGATAAGTGATACGTATTTACCTGCCGCCGATGAAAGTAATAGTAATATTTCAGATGAAATCATTATACCTCCTACTCAAGATAGTGATCGGGAGAGCAATGATTCCTTTCGCACATACGTTGACGAATACGTTCCTGAAATAGGTAGTGAAATATTGCTACATGATTTCTCAGACATGGCATTTGCAGTACCACTACCACTCGATAGGGACAAAGATTTTGGCAGTGACGATAAAATGGGAACAATGTCGACATCTCCGACTAATAATGAAGTTGTTTCACCGAACTTGAGCACTCACCCAACAAATTATACGGTAAAGAATGACGAATCGTCCCTTGAAGAGGCTGACCATGAAGAAAGTAAAACAAAATCGAATAAAGGTAGAAGACGTAAATTAACAAAATTTTCAAAATCGATGGAACTTCAACCAGATAAATTAGCAGGAACAATTGCAGCCGAAATTAGAAATTGCATATCTACTGGTCCCATGTCTGGGTCTGATTCCGCTGTCGTAAACGAAGAAAAATTGAAAAATCAGCTTAGAGAAGCTATGAACAGAAAGGCAGCTCAAGAGCGAGCTAAACGTGCATCATTTGGTTCTTTTAAATTTCCTCGGCAAGGACGTGTAGCTTCGAAAGAAAGAAAACCGATCGCAGCAATAAAAATTAAAGTTCAAATAGGAAGAAATTCACAATCAACTGAATGCCCAGAAACAAGTAAACAGGAATCTAAGTTAACGAAAAATCAATCTATTGCTGTTCAAGGAAGAGTCGATTCATCTCAAATGACATGCTCAAACAAACAAAATCTAAAAACGGGTTCTTGTGATTCGTGGAGATCTCCTGAATGCAATTCCTCAAACGTTAAGCACACTGAGTCAGACCAATATTACAACAACGTTAAAAGCCATCGGGAAAAGAAATTTGATAAAACTAGTAATAATGATTCCGTTGATAAGAAACCCAGCAAGAGTGGGTGTAAAATAAAAATAATGAATGAAGGGGGGGTGTACAGAAGTACAATTATGGAAGAAACACCCCAACCTAGGAAGTCGAAACATCATTCTATGAAAGTGGACGATAGTCAGATACAAGCGCATGGGTCAAATACTGAACGAAAAGATGTAACTCGTGTGATCACAGATTCATCTGTAAGTCAGGCTGATGTTTCCCACCGAAACGAGAGCAACGGCAAGGAAATAAATGGTAACGTACTTGGCGAAAGTAAGTTGATCCTTGATCTGAAGAAGAAATCCAAAATTTCCGAACGATATAATCGTAGTGAGGATCTCCCAAAGAGAGTGTCCACTTCCCTAGATCAACCAGAGAATGAGTTTAGTGATAATCATAAAGTAACTTCTAAGAAAGTAGAACAGAAGAAAAAGGTAATCATTCAGACTGTAAGTGATGAGGATTCACAGTCATCCTTGTCAGACGAGGGACAGGAATGGAGCTGGTTAAAGAAGAAAGGAAATAAGACTGAACAACAACCGGATTGCAAAGATCCAGTGAGCGGGGTAAACAGTAACTCACGTTCAGGTTACATTAGTGTAAAACAATCTGAAGATAATGACCATCAATCCAATAGCTGTCAGTCAATAAAAAGTGACGCTATGGATCTTATAAGTGAATATCAATCAGATGAAAGTGAGGAAGAAGAAGAAGAAGAGCAAAAGGACTTACGAGCGCAACCTGATATTCGGAAGGTGCATCATAGTAGCGAGAGTCAGCTTGAAAACAGTGAAAGTGAAGACGTCGAAGATGACCCAAACTCCTCCTCACTCGACACTGATGACAAGGAAGTAGAACAGTCTTCCGAAGAACAGTCAGAGGAAGTAACTGATGAACTTGATCAAGTTGAAACTTCTGCATTAGAAACGACTAACAAGAAGTTAGACCAATCAAAACTCAGCTTTACAATCCAAGAAACACATTCATTAGAGGAAAGTGGAAATAAAAATAATGCGGTAGTCGTCACCAGTGATCAAGGGAGTGTCAGTTCCTTATCTGAAACTCATGACGATGAATCAGTCACATCTTGTCAAGAAGAAAAGCGGAATATTTTTCCCTATGAAGACGCGTGTAAAGAGTTCTCGAAGTCCGAATATGAATCATCGGATGGTGAGATATATTTTTCACCTAGACGCTCTAAAAACCTACCACTTTCATCTGAGAAAGAGAGGAGTTACCTGAGTGAAGAATCAGATGATGAGGGCGATATGGAAACCCGTGCTGTAGAAAATGAATCTAATCTTGACGGAATAACTGTTCAGGAAGCGAATAATCAATCGAAAACAAATAAAGGGCCATCTAAATTAAAAATGGGTTCACGAAGACTATCAGAGAGAATTAAGTCACTTTCTCAAGAAATCCATGAAGTGGATTTCGAATATATGTTAACAGAGAGCAGCACAGACGAAGGACATGGGGAAGAACATATACATCACGGTGATGGTAATGGAGAAATGTCAGAAAAGAGTGAACACTCATTGGATAACAGTAATCATAGCTTACTAGAAACAAGTTCAGACGAAGAACAGAATCAGAGCCAAAATTTGTCATCAAGTGGCCACGAAGATAATACCGAAAATGAAATGGAAAATGTGGAGAAAGCTATGGTAATTGATGGTGTTAGGACAAGCACACTTAGTGTAGATGTTCGCAGGGAAAATGGTGATATAAATGATGTGAGTAGAACTACTGCACAACCGGATCCAGCTCATGACACTGCAACAGATGTATCAGATAGTGCTAATATTCATAAATCCGTGGAATTAGAATCTAATAAGGAAGAACTGGTGGAAGAGTTTCCTGTACCCGATGATGGTGTGATTCCCTCGAAGGTGGAAGATTTGGGTTCAACTCAAGACTCAAATGAAATCCATGAAAATGCAGAGAAAAGCGAAAAAGAATCTGAGCCAAATCTTACGAAGGATTCTCCAGGTACTAATTGGAAGGAAGAAGAATCGATCACAGAAATTAAACATAAAAAGGAAAATCTTAAATCCGAGGAAGCTGGAGAAAACGAAGCTAGAGAAGATATTCAATCGTTACCTGCACAAAACGAAGACCCACAAACATTAAATGTTCAGTCTTACATTAAGGATTCACATGACAATGATAAACCACCAGTTGTAACTATTGAAGATAGTGAAGAGGTAACACAAGCAGAAATGGCACCGAAGAACCAATATCATCTGGAAAAGAATAAGGAAATGGATGATCCCGAGTTATCAGATCATAATGATGCGTCTGTTAAAATAAGTGAAAGTGCAAGTACACAGATTGAAGTAAATGAAGATGTTGAATGCGTTATTTCCTCCGATCAAGAACTCCAAACTGACAGTAAGGCTTTCACCTCAGACAGTTGTGAAGGAGATTTATCTGGCACTGATGGCATTAAGGAACATTCAAATACAAGACACCAAAGATGTGATACGCAAGTGGTATTTGAACAAGAATCCTCATTAGTAGATAGCAGTCAGACTGAGGATAGTGGTCACCAAGTTGAGAAGGAAGCAGACGATAAATTGACTCCTGAAACAAGTGACGAAATGCCGTTACTAGTTCCATCAACTATTTTGGAAACATCTGATGAAGCAGAACTTGTTAGTCACAAGGAAGTTTTCTTGGAAGAAAATTCTTTACGCATGATAGAAGAGCAGCGGCAGGAAACATCGTTCATTGTAAGACCGCAAGAAGATGATGATGATCTTGAAGGTATCAGTGATGGACCACCTCCATTGATAGAATGTTTCCCAGAAGATATGGATATAATTAGCAGTGATATTGCTACTGAAGTGAACCCTATATTAGCTACGTCATCCGGAAATAATAGTGATCTACGAGATGGGATTAATGAAATCGGAAATGTTAAATTGGAAGACAGTTTGATAGATAGTAAAAATACTCTTTTAGAAACATGTAAAGAATCTTCTGAATCAAGTACAGTGATCAAAGTATGCAGCCAACTCGTACCTCAGACTAGTGGAATTGAGAGCTGTTCTGTAGTGTATAACCCGAAGACGGAAACTTCTCTAGAAAACGTAAAATTCAAAGAAAACAAGTTTAGTGAAGTAATAAAAGAGCCCAGGAAGTCTGAAAAAGAAACGAACAACAAACTATTTGGTGGGATTGGAGAATGTTCAGAGAGCAAAGGAAAATCAACCAAAACAACAAACGTGAAATTACATTATATTCAAAGCAAGACGTGTGAAACTAAGAAAATTACTCCCATAAATAATAAGCCTTTTAGTAGAAAGTGGTTGCAGAGGAAACATAGATTGTCCATTTGTATGAAGTTGAAACAGTATAAGTTAAAGAAACGCCAAATACCTAAACATTTTTTGAGTATTGTGCGAAAATACTTCACGGGAAGGAGATTTGAATTACCTTCCTCCGAGGATCACCAGAACACGCAGGTAACCAGTGACTTAAAAGAACGAAACAAAACTAAAGAAGAAGTAGTAACTCTCATTGATGTACAAAATAGTAATACTTCTGCTGAGGAGGATACAATTAAAGAAAACATCACAAAAAAGATATCACTAATTAATTTAAAGATAAGTGAAAGAGAGGCAACGTCAAAGAACGTTCTCAAACATTTGGAATCTAACATTCAAGTTGATTCTACCAATGCAAGTAGTAT
>JAGDQP010071705.1:0-10602 GCA_022664845.1 Lepisma saccharinum | reverse complement strand
TGGAACTAATAATTACAATGTGATGAAGTTAATACTTGCATTTGGGCGTCGTTTCACACTTCTTTATGATTTTTTGGCTCAATTTTGTTACACGTGAAATATTTTAAAGTAAATGTGAGCCTTTTTTTAGTACTTTCTTGGAATTGCTTTAGAAGTTGACAAGGAAAACTTCTAAGAAAGTGGACAAGAAAATAATTTTTAATGTTATTTTCGGTAGTGTAATTGGTTACTACATTTTGTATGTACTTTAAATTAAAAAAAGGACTACTAGAAAGAATTTGAGATGTTTTAAAATTCAAGACTTACTAACTCTTTAACCGAAAATGGAACCGCGAAAAAATATTCCATATTTTCAATAACGTCACCCTATATTAAACATTAAGAATACATTCCTGCTTTGCGTTCAATTGTATGAGTAAACACATAGCGTGACTCTACATAAAAACTCTTCCTATGTACAGACTTCGAGTAATAAAAAGAGATAATTTGAGATTGGCTTTATGTCACATTTTATACTTCAGTGTTTCTCATTGACTTAAGTAATCACATTTTTAAATTATATCTACACAGCAAAAAATAGCTGTTGAGATTCAACACTTTTTGGTGTCCCACGACGACCACCTCTTTTTTGTGTAAAATCAACAGAACACACGGTGTTGTTCCGGTACGGGAAACAGGATAAAAATATAAAAGCCTGAAGTCAGATTTGAAAATGGGTTGCTCAATTAGAAGTCCAGCTTGCTGACTGGACTAAATTACCAGACATAAGAAACACTCGATTGAAACAATATATAGGATCAGAAATACCTTTCCCGACCCTCTAGAAAAACAAACAAATTTACTCCGTCGACTTACTCCATAGCTTAATCACTTTTCTATTTGTCAATTTGGAAACAGAAGGTCACACAGATATTTATTCCAGACATAGCACAAAAACAAACCTCGACCCTACGCGTCTCTGAGAGGACGCTATATCGCTGAGGCACCTTGGCTTTTTTTTTTATCAAAAGATATTGTAACGCTCTTGTATAGCTGGATTTTTTGGAACGTTTACTGATTGAGAGGATATAAGAAAATGACTACATTAATTTTAGGGGTCTTTAGGTAGCCTTGGCCCAAGCTAAATGCATAATGATAGAATGAAAAAGAAAGCAGAAGGAAACGAACGAAACCCACGAACATGGTACTTGTTTAACAGAAAATGAACATGGCACGCGCCGGGATTGAACTGAGGACTTTACGCACCAGGCATGGTCGCTCTATCTTTGAGCCACCCCCTACCTTAGTTTTTTATTTAACCAAATATATTGCAATAGGTTTACAAATTTAGGTTTTGCATATGTATTCATTGAAAACAGATAATATCTTAATTTAATTGTACTATTATGCATTTAAGGCTCAGGCTTACTATTTACAGGACTATCCTGTCCTACCCCCACCATAAATAAAATTCAATCTTGCGATTTTGTCTTGAATAATATGTAAGACTTACTTACGCTCTTGATTGCATTAGAATCTAACTTAACTATTACGAACTGAACTTGTGAAGTATTTGAACGATTAAAATTAATTATGAATAATATTGAATAATTTCGAACGCAGAACAAGAAAATTACAAATTAATGTTTTGATTATGCGAATATTAGGTTTTCACATAGTTAACCTCTTTTCACATGTACTTTAATTCTTTTTTATTTGACTATCAAAATCAATGAAGTATTTATATATGGAGATGTTTGTACAACCAGTCAACAGTTGCATGGGAATTTGACGTTTAAGTCTGGAAATGATAGGTCACAACACGTGACTATTTTGAGGTACTTAAGAGATTGATATGTTTAATTGTAATGTACATTACATATACATAAAATATTTTAACGGTTTTATCACGTGTCATAGTAGTACTAATAATAATACTTTGGCATTTTCTGGAGTACAAGTATATTATTAGAGAACTACAAAACGTATGTTCATAGTCATTTGGTAACTGAAATTAATGAAATTTATTTATTTATTCGAATCTTTTGTTGAGAAGATACCTTTGAGAGATGGAATGTAGTAGTATAATGATATGCTTGTAGCTGACAACTAGGCACAAGTGCGCGTGCAGGTTTGAGTCCACCTTATTTATATTTCAATATTCAAACGGAAAGATTTTTAAACTATTTTATTAATTTTGCACTCCTCATAATTAGAGAATTTCAGGAGAAACACTGACAGATCCATTTTTTAAATGATTATTTGAGACACAGATTATTTTCAGAACGAATGTCCTAACTAGTTGTTTTTTTATTGTTTACTTTCATACATACTTTATCATAAGAAATATTAGAACTAATTTGTAGGGAGAAGGATTGACTTTTATAGTCCTGCTTATACCTACCATGCATAATTTAATATCTTACGTAATGTTTCTTTCGTTTTCTTTGCCCGTCATATTGAAAGATTAAACTTAGGATTGCAAATATAACAGTTATTATAAGAACCTCAGGGTTTGATTCCACCATGAACTTTGATAATTTTGATCAGGAACACTTGATAATCCAAACCGCTCCTGAAGTATTCTCCAGATTTCAACCAAAAACTATCAGCGATCCAGGAGATATATTTTAACAAAGTAGAAATAAAATCGAAAGGATGGGTAATATGTGTATATTATGTGTATTAATGTAATACTCTGTCCGGCCTGGTGCATGCTATGTAACTTGGCATTACAAAAAAATACACCGCAAAACTAAAGCTACCTTGAGGGAGTCATCCTGATGCGCGATATATATAAATAATGGCATTCTTGTAAAGAGCATATAACCCCGACCTCCCTTTGAATCTTTAATGAAATTATGTAAATAAAATGATTGGTTAAATATAGGCCATTTGCCCTCCTCTGCTCCCTCGTAATGTTGCCTCTTATGCTTTAGAAAACTGTAGGGTCAGGATGTTTATATATCGCTCTTCAGAAAAGGCAGACATTCCTATAGCGATAGAAGTACTCCACACTATTGTTATTGTGCTTTGACGAAACATAGAACCACTACAATATCAACTTAGAAAGGTTGAAATAAAAGTCAGCTTACTGCTGTTAGATTAAGAGAAAATTGTGATGCTAGTTGCAAGATGTTAGAAAGGCATTTTACGCATGTGGCACAATAGACTTATAACATGAACGGCCGACCGGATTGGCGAGTGGTCTGCGGCGGTAGGCCTTCGGTTCGAAGGTCCCGGGCT
The DNA here is from genome assembly GCA_022664845.1 of Lepisma saccharinum. NCBI lineage: Eukaryota > Metazoa > Arthropoda > Insecta > Zygentoma > Lepismatidae > Lepisma > Lepisma saccharinum. The sequence goes on along the minus strand of JAGDQP010071705.1, from coordinate 7,377 downwards.
CGAGCCCCGGCAGGTGTATGGGTGTAGATTTTAACAGCTAAAGGTGAATCGTGACGGGCAAAAGTCTAAAGTTACTAACTAGACTAGGCCCATATAAAATAAAATTTACAAAGTTTATGATTTGAACGGAAATTTTGATTACTAATTTCATCGGATCTCTGCTTCATAGAGACCAAAGCCTGCTTCTGGGAAAATGCTTTTGTCACTGGACAGCGCATATATAATATTTACGTCTTTCATTTAGTATTTCACTAAGATCATAATAAGTATAGTATAATACATGGAAGAATAATAAAATCACATTTGTCAAAGAGAATCGTAAGATTGTTTCTCAGCGTAAGCGGTTATAATGCAAATTTATTATTCGTGAGGAAGGATTTGATTAGAATACAGTTGTTTAAAGAACAAAAGATAGTTCGACCTCATGATGAGAGAGACTAACAAACTAAAATTTCATATTTACATACATCCTTCAGCGCTTTGACACATTATTTTGGAGACTGAAGTACAGCGTAGCCTATAAGTAAAAGAATTCAGCCAAGACACGAATATGATTGGTTCAGAAATTAAGCGAAGACTCAAATGTGATTAGTTCTAGGTTTACATAAAACACGAACAGGTTTAGAATATGATTATATTTTGTCTTCAGAACTCAAGTTTGACGCAATGACTATGTGTGACTGTAGGAACAAACAAGTTGGTGATGAGTGTGTTTTACATAGCAATCAGCAGTGGCAATCGCAACAGCAATTGTTATGTGGTCATTGTTTCTTTAAGATACCTTTAGATCCTGAACATGTGTGTATCCGACTCGACCAGGAAACATTGCAGCAAGCAGCAGTAGAGGTGTTATTATATCTATGGGTGTGTAACGAAATATATGAAAAGTTTACCTATACTCATCCAGACTACAAACGTACTTTGTTGAAGTTTCTTAGAACATATAAAAGTATTTTACAGAATGTAGAATATCGATTGAAATTATTCAACATAATTTGGGCGAAGGATTGGATACACGGTTATTTTAATTTTAAGAAAGTGTTCTGGTGCAATTCAAAATCCATCAACGACAAATTAAGGATCAATAAAAATTGTGAACATGAACGCATGTGGTTCAACCTGAAATTATAGCTTAAGTGAAATCAACGGCAATACAGGAAAACAAGAATCATTATGAATCATCAGAATAGCAAAACTCAACCTTGCTATACGAACTCCTCCCTTTTCCACTATACGATTGGTGTTTGGAAGTCAAAAGAAAGGAACCATTAGCTCAACGCTGATTTAAATTAATCCCCTTCCAATAAATGTACTGATTGACTGAAGAAGTGATATACCTGCATTCCACAAAGTTGAAGCATACTACACCATAAACATCTTCGAAGAGATTAAAGAAATTGAAGGAATTACCATAATAATAATTGTATAATAAGAAGAACTAGCCATTCTTGATCTCATACCAATGGACATGTTCGAGGCTAAGAAGGAGTCTCAATGCAGCCGTACATTGAATGGAATTGATGAAAATTGTGTATGGAGATTTCTTGATTGTTGTGAAATTAACGTACCCCTTTTATGTGTAGACTGCTTCTTTAACTGGAAAGAATCGTAGGCCATGCATGTGAATGCTTTTACATGGACTTTGGAATATTACAAGCAAGTACACCCTATCAGTGTCACCGTGCAAAGATACTTGAAATCTACCATTCAGAGTTTCGTGAAAACAAAAACTACAGAAGACTGTGAACATACTAATTAATAAAGATAAGTGAACAACGAAGAGACACCCATCATATGACTTCAAACCATGGCATTACCGGGGGGATCTTATTGGACTATTGGAAATGTAAAGCAAGTTAAATATTATTATTATTTCTATTTTGACATTGAATATGAAATCAGTGAGCATGTGCCGATAGTTAATATACAGATAAAGTGCTGATAGTTACCTAACTTGAAAGGAATTTTACATTCACTATTATAATAATAATAACCTTTGGCATTACATTACAGACCAAAAGGTCCTGAGCCTGCCTCAACGCCATTTGATTGCAATTGGTGGAACTGTCTCCACCTGAATGATGGCCGTGTGGTCAGCACTGCTCGCCACCTGCCTACAAACATGCATATTAGGTGCTTCCTAGACTGAGTATCCGTCACGTCTTCATTTACGTGACTCCCGAGTTTGCCTCACGACGCTCGATGCAGGAGCAGCACGCTAAAGTAAGACTCCAGCCGGAACCACGCAGACATAAGTTCAGCGCTCTAACCACTAGACTGTGGAGCCCTCCTATTCACTAATATATTGAATATAAAACTTCTGTACTATCGTTTCAGAACTTGGCATAGTGTATACTTCCTATTTCATTAATTATTGTGACCAAGATACCATTTTATTATTGAACTAGTGAACATTAAGTCTCGCAAGACAATATACAAAGTGTCTGTGTCACATGAAGTGAAAAATATATGAAGACTATATGAAAGTGTGTTGAATCTTATTAATATTATTATAATAAACATTGAATACATATATTTACTATCTTTTACTCATCCCTGGCTATAGAAGCGAGTGACGTAGAACATTTTAGAGCATATACTTATACTCATGTTACTGCTGTATAGTGATTATATTAATCAGAGTATTAATTCATTAACTTAATTTTAACGATGTATGAAATCATTTAACTTTTAAATAACGATATTAGACGCTGCAGCGAACTTGCATTTGCGTAACTATAACACTTGAAATATGAAATTATAAGATACAAGCTTTTTTTCTTGATTTTGCTTGATTGTGAGAATTCTACATGTATTACACAATTTCACAGTATATCATAATTAATTGGAATATATGATCAGATTATGGAATAAATTTTAAGCTGGTCATATTGAACGACTCCTGAAAATTTTGTCTCGGTCACAAAATAAAACACTAATTGAAATAAAATATGTTGTTCATTAACTGTAGAAAATCTCTCAAACCTTTTACTTGCAAAGCTGCCGATTTCTTTTCTTTCTTTCTTTCTTTCTTTTTATATGAAAGCATATTGGAAAAGTCGGAAATATACTTATCGCCATGCAACATGGTATAGACCAGGGATCTGCAAACTACGGCTCGCGTAGCGATTTTGACTGATCCTGAAACAAATCCAAAATTACAGTTACTATATTCTACATTGATTCTAAACGAATATAATTAATAAAAACACAAGAAGTAATTGGGTCCTTGAATATTATACAAGCAAATACCTACTATTTTGTATCAACTTTTTTTTTTACTAAAACAGCTTGCAAATTTATTACCGGTACTATATGAAAATTACTGTTATTATTTTGAGCTAATACTTTATAATGCAACCCTACGTTTCTTTCTGCTTAAGTAATTTGACCCGGTGATAAAAAAGAAGGTTTGAGATCTCTGGTATATAAAGTACGTTTATAGATTATAAGTATTTTAAACTACAATACATCTGCACTGATCTGTTTCTGTTAACGGGAGGACAGATCTTGACGCCTAGAAGAAAGACTAAAAAGTTGAGGCAAATATGTTTTGTAATCCTCTTAGGGATACCTTTAATGGATCACAAGAGCTTCACAGTTTGTTTTAGTTTTTTTTTCTTTTTTGACCTCGGATCGGCACTGGGAAAAGATGTAGCTTCGAGTTTTGCTGCCACTCATACTTACCCAAGTTTTCCAGAGGGTTTCCTCTATTTTACCTGGCAAATCTTGTCATAGTATTTAAACAAAGACCCTGTCAGGCACTTTGGAAAGAGTGCTTGCCAGAGGACGCCATTCTTCCAGCATGTAACGAGCTTAGCCTATAGTTCCCTGTGAAGCCCATACATCGACAATAAAAGGATTATTCACACATTGATTGATGTTGTACAGCACAACAGTTCTCAATTTGTCGGAAATTAATTATATTTCTCCTCCCATTAAATTATTTTTGAAACTAACTTATTCTTTCGAATACTAGTTGTCTCGAACAAAATATGTTAAAAGTATGAATTATTTCGTTAATACAATTTGTTGAAAACATTTAAGTACTCATGGGAAGGTTTCGTAAAACTTTTCTCGGGTAGCCCTGTTAACATCTGCGGACATTATCGTGTGCAGAATTTCCCGTACCAATCCTGTTCTTTCACATGAACAGAGCATTAAGATTACGGGAATAGTATTTCTAACAGCTGCCGCCAACTAAGCCATTTTCCTTCCAATATCGTCAAAGACAAATTCAGGCAATCCAACTTTGCATGCCAACAAATACTTTCTAGTCATATCAGCATGAATCCAGGAGAAACTTTGTTTCGATAATATTAAAGTTAAAAGTAAAACACTGATAAGAAAAAACAAAACACTGACATACAAAATTAAAACTAATGGTCCATCCGAATTCACCATTTAGTACCCTTGATTATGCCGTTGTACCGTTTGATGCGCCGTTGTTGCTATCCGAATTGAGCGGCGTAGGGCGTAATGAAGGGTGTGTATCGACGGCACATCTTGTGTACGCTTGGATGTAACGTATCCACCGTTTGTGCGGCTAGAAGCCATATTTGAAGAATGAGAAAGTAATGTGTTGATTTGAAGATATTAAATATATGTGTGTTTGTGTGTGTGTTTTAGTTTTTTTTAACGTTAATCAACTTTTCTTAATAGTTCGATAAGTTTCCGCTAATAAATGCAATCGTTTGTGGAAACCAGTTGTTATGACTTACGGTGATTTGTGGTCCACGCTATACATAACTAATTTCAGATCAGTTTCATTAGAAATAATGAACAAATTTTACTTTGGGGGCCCTAAATGTGTAAAATTTACAGGAGAAATGTAATGTTTACAAAGCGTGTGGAAAAGTGGAAAGTACGTTGGAGTGTTAAAGGCAATGTGCACAGCGTGAAATAAAAATATCTCACATTACATTTCTCTAACCTGTCTTTGCTCTTTCGACACTGTAGTCCGAGATTTTGAAGCATAAATACGCGCCATACAAAGCATTCATATAGTTCCGCATCTGTTGATAAACTAGAGTGGGTATTTAACGAAATAATAATGAGACATAATTTTTCATAATACTTTATAAATTTCTGGTTGTCATTAGGTTCTATAGAAGTGTCAGTTTAAATTATTTGGAAGGGAATGACGTAGAGACCATACATATGTCTTAATAGCTGGCGGAACCTGAGGTCCCAAAAGTAAAGTTCATCCTAAATAATAGGGATACATTTATCCCTTACGCAAGCAACTTAACCTTTGTTAATTATCCATGTGTAACTTTGTACACATGAATTAAAAGAATGTAATTTTATGTATAGTGCGGACCAGGTAATGTAACCTATCACGGAGCTGCTCTATTGTAAACACTTCAGAGCCCTTGTACTCTTTTAACTTTTTCGTATTTGATGCAATCTAGCCTAACCTTGCTTTAACGTAGCGTGTTGAGTCTCAAGCCAGCATATGAAAGACATGAGATTGCATGAAAACGTTAAGAATAATAGGATCGTGCAGTGATTATAATCGAGTACACCCCCAAACAAGTTACTTTTGTTATGTGAAGGTTGCATCACATTCTTGGCGTTGTAGTACCTAATGAGAAACGGTATTATTGGATTTTGTACACTGCAGAAAAATCACGTCGATAAATTTACGAATTAATATAAACCCCATGCCAACAATAGCATGTAGACACATAAGGAAAGGAAAGTACTTGGTTTAGGAGTAAATGGATGATCCGCTTGTGTAGAGCTTATCAGCTTCTCTTCAGGTTATATTAAATTTGATAACGTTGAAAATAACAAAAAAAATCTAACCGAGTACTCTCGGAATATTAATTCTACTCATGCTTTATTCTCACGGGAACAAATCTACTTTAGGGTAAGCACGCTTCAATCAAACTTTGCACGTCTTAAATAAAAATTCAATTCAATTCCCATTTCTTCGGAATAAGACCTTCAACATTCATACATGTACCTTGCGTCCATTAGGCTTTCAACTGTTATTACAGTAGTCCCATCTACCGTTTGAAATCGGACAACGGCTCTAAACAGGGTACAACGGGACGATGCAAATAGTACACTCGACGGTGCACCGTTGGATTGGTTACAGCTTAACTCACAAGGAGAAATTTTGTTTCGACATTTTTCAAAGAAAAAGTAATAACTTCTTATGTTACTTCAAACTGCTTGCAACATTTTAATGATTTGCATAAACACCACAAACATTTTTACATTTCTAAGTCTTAGATTACTTATCCAAACTCACATCTAGTATCTCGTTGAACGAACAAGCGACTGAAACGTTCCATCAGCTGACAATGCAACACTGTCAGTACAACACTGTTCCCTCATCCCACTAAAACACAAATAGGATAATACGAGATATGCTGAATAATCAGTTAATATGTATATTACAACACCAGAGAATGGATGCCTTGTTCTTCTTGGATGTTCCTTTATTATGTCCTTTATAAGGTGGTTATTGAGTTGGTAAGAGGAGTGCAATAGCCTGATTGGATGTGAAGAGCATAAAGAATTTATCTTTGTAGTGATTGAGGCATTTGAATAAATTATTCTGACCAGCAAACATACTGATGGGGCAGAAAAAACTTCTAAATTTCTTGCTTTCATCATGGTTAGAATGTCAAAATATGTGCACATGCAAATTTTGGCAACTCAAGAGCAATTACTTTGGGAGATATTTATGATATAATAGCCAGATTTTTGTTTCTGAAGAGTGAAGAAAAAGTTTGAAAATACCCTTATATTTGTAAAATGCTGAAGGAAATGGAAAACCAAACTAGATTCAATATGGCGGCCGTGAAGAACATACCCTCCAACAGGTAGCGCTTTCCACCCAGTACCCATTGCTATGTATTGGCTTTCCATTTCCTTCAGCATTTTACAAATATAGGGGTATTTTCACTTTTTTTATTCAAATACTTTCGATTTATCTCATGGAGAATATCCACTATTTGTACAGTGGATTCATTATTTGGACTATATATTTGTAGATTTAGCATTTTCATTGTCGATTGTAAAATTTAACGGTATCTATGCCTTTTCTTACAGGCGCTTACCCCTTTCTTTGGTTGTGATTTTCATGAGTAGCCAACAAAAACTCGTGTTACACGTACTTAAACATGTGTTTTCAGGATAATGGAAGCAACGATCTCCAACAAAAGATCGTATATGTTTAATCATCATCATCAACATCATATTCAGCCGTTTTCTATCCACTGCTGGATGAAGGCCTCCCCCTTTTTTTCCACATATCTCGGTCTGCTGATATTCTCATCCATGTAGCTCCTGAAAAACGCTTGATTTCATCTACCCATCTTACATTTGGACGTCGTCTCGGTCGTTTCTTTTCTCTAGGAA
>JAGDQP010071704.1:0-10602 GCA_022664845.1 Lepisma saccharinum | reverse complement strand
ATCGTTTGAACGCCATCTCGTTGAACCCGATCGGACTTATACAACGCGAGCTACAGATCACTGAAGCCATCTATTGGCAAAATAATGGATTACTTTTTACTACACCAGATAGATATATATATATATATATATATATATATATATATATATATACAGTGAATTTGCTTCTCTTTAAATCATCTCGACGTTAATAGGCTGATACAGTACGGCTTTTATCTTACCTTCTAAATTATTCTTACTTCATGAATAGGCTTTTAGTAAATCGAAACGCCCCAGAAGCACAATCGAAAACTTTCTTGTTCAGAGCTTTCCTTCCCCTCAAGTACTTATTCGTTTCAATCAGACTTTCATTTACCATTCATGAGATACGGATTTGTCTTTAAAGCAAAACTAGAAAAAAATAGGATCAGTAACTTAGTCCAGGTCCCATAGGTAAGCCCCGAGGAACTACAAGCTCAAGCCATCAGAAACGATCGTATGACGTACATGTAGCGCCTCTACTATCTTGAAATCGTTTCACTACGTACCCATAAATAAATCAATTCAGTCTACTCGATAAACGTTATTCACAAGAGAACCAAAAATTAGATTGGAATATAGCAACTTTGAAGTCCTCCTCCCAAGGAGAAGTTCGTCAGTTTGTAACAAGGGTGGGCGAAATTAAATGGTGGATTTCAAACATTCAAAGAAATAGTCGAGGTGGCCCGACAAACAGTTAAACTTCATAGAGCAACAAACTAAATTTTGTGACGTACTGATTCTGCATCTCTGCTGGCCTCCTCCGTCTTTTTGCTTCAGGTTGATCGTCGTAGCCCCGTTTGCAGTCTTTAGTGAAACTGCAGATATCCTTTTCAAATTCAAAGTCCCGAGCCTAAGCTAAAATTTTCAAAGTGCTGATTTTACATTTCACGGCTCTAAGTTGCTGGCCCTACATTGCAGTTCTGTGACTGCACGGTCTCGCGGTGTCGCTCAGCCTAACTAACTCTTATGTATCCATCTAGTGAACTGTAAAAGCATTGCCGCCGTTCTTCAATATATACAGAAAGAAAAGGCTCGTAGCTGTGTTATAAAAACAACTAAACTCAGCCAAAAATACCCGTTTGTACCAACCCATCCGTTAAAATTCTCAACTCTCGTCCATCTGTGTTTGTTTTTTTTCCTTTGCAGCGCCTGTTTTCCTAGTTGTACTGAAAAGAGAACACGAAAGAACAGGTAGGTATACACAGAGAAATCCGTTACTCCCTTTCCACAGGCTGGGTTCAATACACCCGGTTGTCCTAAAAATAAGTACTTTCTTGGTTCCTCGACAGCATTCTCGTCTTGCTTGAAATATACCAATGCAACAAGCCCAATTCATATATAGCAGTTTCAAATACAAAATTTATTAAAATATTCGCAAGACAGTTAACTTAAAATTAAATAGATTCGAGGATAGAGATAGAAAAAGTGGGGTATACTGCCGGCAGCTAGCTAGAAGGGGAAAAATGAAGAAGAAATGAAATTAATTACAATCAAGTTAATAGAAGTACATACACATTCAAATATCACATTTGCATTTTAGTGTGCAAATTTCTTCCATAAATAAATTTAATAAAAGGGCACAAATCGCTCGTGACATACTACTCCACCTCGGCAAAAAGGATCGTAAATTGTGGGGTTATCATTGTTCATAGTCTTTTTCCCAAATATTAAACAACATTTGAGATTTTTTTCAGTGTCAATGTTCTAGTGCCTTTTTATTTCAACACAATTCCTCTTTACCACATAAACACGTCACCTGTAAACACTGAATTATTCTGAGATGTAGGTTTCTCCCCTAAACCGGAGTTCTTTTATCACTCATAGTTTCTGTTAACATACACACTTGATAGTCACTGACTCTATCTGCTTTTATCTGTGAGTTAATAGTACGAGTATGTCAAGACTTCAATTCAGAGCAAACCAATTGTTTTCTCGCAGACTTCTACCAGAAACGGCTTCAATGCACCAGCAGCTCATAACTGTCCCTCCGTATAAACACACCTGTTCATCGCTCTATCACGCCTGGCTGCTTCTCTCCTACTCCTCCGTCTCCGTTAACACTAGTGACCTAAATTCTCAGTCTGCTGGTTCTCCATGGTAGTGATACCGCAGTTTAGGGCAGTCTCCATCTAGGTAATTAGTCTTACTTCTATAGCAGTCGATGAAGTCCTTCTTCACCGTGACGAAGTCCATGATCACAATTTACCTTTATCTTCTTTCCATCCCCCGGTCGACTTATCGCAGAAATGTTTTTATTAATTTGCTGTTCTGTTATAAAAGTCTATGGGCCTTAATTACCTAACCTGAATCCACCTATTTTCCTACCTATTCCCTATTTTCCCTAACATTAGGTTGAATTCCTGGAGACTGCCTGTCGTCTCAGATTGACTACGACAGCATATGGGATAAAAAAAAAAAAAACAATCTTTAAAACTTCAGCCTTCCAGTGGTCTTCATTACTGTTCCTCTAAGTTAATTTTGTCTCACTGGGGTTGTATTTTAAGGTTCTTACCCCCATTTCCTATCTTACTAACAGGAACAGTTACAAACGTATAAACCTCGCTCCTGATTATACCAGGGTAGGTGTCTCCTCGTATTACTATAAATGATATTCCCTTCTGTTTTCTCGGGTTGGTACTCCAACAATAATTTTTTGCCATCAACCTTTAACAGAAGTGGAACACTAACTTTCTCCTCGATATCTTTTCGCAACGTGAGAAAAGTTACTTGGCAAAACGGCTTATTTTCAACCAGTTTCATCTTTTCTTCTAACGTCGCCTTTTTAAAAGCTTCTTATAAGCTGCTATTTTTCGTACCAAATTCCAAACGGTCTAAAAATCGTTCTTGTACGGGCTTCTCTTCCGTAGGTGCTTTCCGTGCTTCCATCACCTCCATTGTACAGTCCCTTACAATAATAAATGGAGGTTGGAGTTTTTTTTTATTATTATTATTATTTGGGGCCCGCCCGCCTCTTTGCATCCATTGCACAGGTTGAGTTGTGCACTTTCAGGGACGTGCATCACGCACATATTTGTACTTCTCAGCCTGGGGCAGGCTTATCCCTAGAGATTGTTGGATTGCCGGAATTCTGGCATTCCAAGAATCTCCTGTGTTCCACCTGTTGAGACAGCTGGTGTTACGGGATGGACTTATGACCAGGCATCCAGAATGTTCTCCTGGTCTACATGTATGTTCTTAATCTGATGGAACATTTACATGGGAGGTGTCCCTACCTACTTTATTTTCTTTTTGTACAAACACATACAACACATAAAGACACAGACAGGACAAAACATGACGATTTTCTTTTTGTACAAACACATAAAGACACAGACAGAACAAAACAGGACGAGACAACATAAACTTAAGTTTGGCTTCTTTTTCCTCTGCTTCCCCTGTAACGAGATTAGAATAAAAAGGTTAGATTCTGCATTCCTTGGGTATTGTGTCTTCCCTCTGGGCTGCATCCGGCCTACCTTCTTCTTTCTTGTTCTTCATCGTTCACATTTTGAGCCATTGGGGGAGATGAAGAGAAGATTATTGTTTCTTTCTTCCTTTTTTGGAAACTCTTGCTTCCTGGTGGTTCACCGCACTCTCCTTTCCTCTTCATTCGTCTCTACTCCCCATATGATTCATTTAAACACATTCACTCGCACACATTCACACGAAGATATACGCACTGTTTGACCTCAGGTTGCGGTTTCCGCAACTTTTAGTCTGTTTGTTAATTCGTTGTTTGTTCCACTAAATATAACACTATCATCAAGCCTGGTTCCCTCCACCATATACACACTTACACTTTCACACTAATTGAGTGTCTCTCACCGGAGTTCCAGGCGATGCACTCTTTGTTGCTGGAGTTCCAGTAACACCCCATTGATGCTGATGTTTTCATTTTTCTTGAAGGTATTTATTTTCTTTCTCGATATATTAGTTATTACTTTTAGTAGCAGACGTTTTGCTATTATAGTGTTTTTTACTTGATTTTCACCATTATGACGTTGGAGCGTGTACTTTCAGATTCTTTATTGTCGCGGTTGACCCGATCGCGCGCGCCTGTTTGCCTGCACAGTCCGGTCATGTTTCACTAGATATAACATTTATGAGATATTTTACGGATCGCCACGCCCCAGAGCGCGCCTACCGGCCAGGTATCTTTTCCTATAAAATGCAGACACTATCTGCCGTCTCCCGGAGGACCGTCACCAGTTCTGGTCTTCTCAGAACCTCTGTGACGGGTCTCTTCCCCAGAAGGGCTCTTTGGTCTCTAACCAGTTCTTCTGTTTCTCTAAATCTGAGGACCACGTGGTCCGGGGAAGCAATCACCCCGCAGACGTGGCACATATTATCTTCAACTAGTTTTAAATCCTTCAGTCTCTGACGGTAGGGCCCATAACCGGTAACGAAATGCAGTAGACCTCCTTCCAGTTCTAGGTTCATGTTTGCCCTCTGCCACCTCTGGAAACATGCTGTACACTCGTCTAGCCTTAGGTGTTTCATTCCAGAATCTTTGCCACGCACTGGTCAGTATTTCTTGAATTTCTCCCTCGCTTTCTGATGCCTGATGTAAGAAGTTCATAATTTTATCTCCTCTTCCTTTCTTTAACCAGCACGCGGCTCCCATCCTTTTAATTTGAAGGTGCATGGGCATGGTCTCGGTCGCCACCTGGAGTGCCTCCACCGGAGTGGTTCTATAGGCTCCTGTAAGACGGAGTAAGATTTGTCTTTGAGATCTGTTGATAATTTGTATTTGTCTTATATCATCCATCCGGTGGCACCAGGCGCTGGCGGCATATCCAACAACGGAGCGAATTATGACATCGTGATACATTCGTATGATATTGATTGGTATTCTATAGTCGTTGGTAGCGATATTTACAATTTTATGCGATATTTTAATAACTTTATTTTTTATTGTAGTCACGTGGGATCTAAAACTTAACTTTTCATCGAGTAGCACACCTAGGTATTTTTTCTCTTTTAATTGTTTTCCCTTCTATCTTCCCCTATTGAAATTCAGTTTACCCTTAAATATTACATATTTCGTTTTTTCTGATGATATTAATAGTTTATTGTTCTCGTACCACGATGTCATTCTTCCAATAATATGATTTGCTTAATCTTGTAGATCTTCCTGCTTTTGCCCTTTATTACGACCGCCAGATCGTCCGCATATCCCACGACCCGTTCCACTTCTTCCAGTCCGTTCAGCAGTTCCAGACATGGCTGAAACATCACATCCCACACAATTGGCCCCAGCACTGAGCCATGTGGGCATCCTTTCGTCGGAGCCTTGCTCACGACGCCATCAGCCGTATCTATTTCTATTGTTCTGTTTTGGAAGTAATCTTTTATTGTTTTCCAGGCGTTTGGGTGAACCCGAATGTTCTTCAATTCCCTCAAAACTGGTGGCCACCACACGTTATCAAATGCGCCGGTTGGAGTTATAAGAAATACTAGTTTTTTCCTCCAGGAGAATTGTTTCACTGTAGACCTAATAGTTGGACAACCAACATGACAGTACAAATATGCGCCGAAACATGGAATGCCAGGATATTCCTCCATTTGGAAGAAAAAATAATGAGTCGTTGAGCATCATTTACAGAACAACGAGGTAGATAGGCAGAAATTCCATTAATGTTCAGTTCTAAAAGATAGTAATTAATGCAAAGAAAAGGAAAACAATAATATGGACAACATGCAGGAATCGTCATTAGGCAATGCAACAAAACTTGTCTTGTTCAAACACACACACACACACAGAGAGAGAATGGAAGAAGACGGGGAAATAGGGGAAAAAAGAGGAGAAAAGAACAAAAAACGGAAATAAAAATGGCGAAAAACATGGAAATAAATGAAATTTTAATGCTTATGAATATGCCGACTGCGTCTCTCTCCCCTGCCCCCCCCCCTCTCTCTCTGTCTTGTGTTTTTATCTCTTTTGGGAACAATCGCGAACATTATTTACAGCGCTTAATTTCTTGAAAAAAATAATTGGAAATTTAGGCAGGGAATCGAACCGAGATCCTTGAGAGGGAGAGTCACACGCTGTCCACTTAGCTAGACAGAACATAACAAGGTGTTGTTAAATCAACCATTAAACTCACTACTGTCAGCGAGTTATCCCCGGTTGCATTTGAACTTTGAATTTTATTTATGGCCTTTAGGCATCTACCAGGTGTATGCATAAGTAGTTTCCGGTTTACCTAAGAGATGGCGCCAGCGAAAGGTACGCAGCGTATTCATTTGACACATACGTCATTTTGTTCGTCTGACATTAAACTACAAGCACACACAAGTTGAGTCCGCCAAACACTAGATCGTTCAGTGATCATGTCGAAGTTTGTGCCTGAAAAAGAACATTTGCGGCACGGATTGTTTTTCTTATTTTATCAAAAGAAAAAGGCAGTTGAAAGTCATCGTGTGCTGGTAGAAACAAATGGTGAACACGCTCCATCGGTTAGAACATGTGAGACATGGTTTCCATAATTTAAAAGTGGTAATTTCAGTGTGAAAGACAGTGCGCGCTCTGGTAGACCACAAAAGTGCGAAAACGAGCAATTGCAGGTGCTATTGGATGATGACCCAACTCAAACTCAACAGCAATTGGCAAAAGCATTAAATGTGTCACAAAAAACAATCAGCAGACGTTTACGAGCAATGGGGAAGATCAATAAAGTGGGTAAATGGGTCCCACACGATTTGAGTGAACGTCAAATGGAAAATCGCAAAGTCACTTGTGAAATACCGCTTCAACGCCACGAAAGAAATCCTTTTTGTATCGAATTGTGACGGGTGACGAAAAATGGATTTATTTTGAAAACCCGAAGCGGAAAAAATTGTGGCTTTCACCTGGCGAAGCCGGTCCTGCAACACCAAGGCCAAATCGCTTCGGCAAGAAGACCATGCTTTGTGTCTGGTGGAACCAGAGTGGTATTGCGTATTATGAACTCTTGAAGCCCGGCGAAACCGTTAATGCACAACGCTATCGCCAACAAATGATTAATTTAAATCACGCATTGATCGAAAGACGACCAGAATGGGCCCGAAGACATGGCAAAGTGATTGTGTTACACGACAATGCGCCGTCTCACACAGCAAAACCAGTGAATCGCTTGGATGGGACATCCTTCCGCACCCGCCGTACTCCCCAGACCTGGCGCCATCTGACTATCACCTCTTCGCATCAATGGGGCACGCGCTCGCAGAGCAGCACTTCAGCAATTTCGAAGAGTTGGAAAATGGCTCGACGAATGGTTTGCCGCAAAAGACAAGCAGTTTTTCTGGCATGGTATGCATCAATTACCTGAAAGATGGGCGAAGTGTGTAGAAGCCGATGGCCAATATTTTGAATAAAACAAAATTAATTTCCCTTGAAAACTACGTGTTTTCTTACCACAAAAACCGGCAAAAACTTATGCCTACACCTGGTATGGGTCAGGCCCCCGGTTCCATAAAAAAAATTGATCTGCAGATCTAGCTGGAATTAGTCCACAATCTTGAGAACTTACTCTTGCACCAACCTATTGCGAATATTATGTTTTAATAATTACAACACTAATGAACTAGTGTTTATTATTCGCAGATAGAATAAACACACCTGAGCTGAAACGGGTTATCGGATCAGTAGGGTGATGTGTGTCAGGTTATGGACTGCACCGGGACCCGTATAACCTGGAGGACAAAGAAGAAATTTTAATTATATCCTTGCATTTGAACAGTGTTTCTTTCAGGGATGGCCAGAACTGCCCCAGAGCACAAAAAATATGACGCCGAAATTCCCAGTTAATTATATTTTCCTGACCGGGTCACTTATGCTTGGGTCAGGCCCGATCACTAGGTCATCAAAAGTCGCCCGGTTTTAGCTCTGGAACACGAACACGCACAAAAAAAGAGAGAGAAGCAATAAGTAAGAGAAAGAGATGAAGATGAATAGAGGGAGAGAAGAGAAAGAATCGAACACATGATAAGAAAACGTCAAGAAACAGAGGGAAAGAGAAAGACCAATAAAAAAATGAATACTACTTATCATTATGCTAAAGAACACACACACTGTTTACTCTGATTCTCGCCATTGATGCCTCATAAGTTCTCTAACCGAAGATAAGTCTCTGTTTGCAGCTATTATTTTATGCGAAAAAAGACTACCTGGTTGGGAATCGAAACGAGGTATTCAATTTAGAAGTTAGCACGATAGTTATACTCCACAAGTTACTCTACCCAAAACGTGTTTAACAAATGGTATAAGTTTTTTTTTTTTTTTTTTTTTTTTTTTTTTTTTTTTTTTAATAAGAATATTAACATGAAAAGTGGATATTTCAGATCAGTGACGCTTTCTTAATTATCCTGTAAATTCCTATATACTTTATTTTTCGTTTCCCAAATTGTCTTCTTCTCTATAGTCACACGTGTGTGCTTCCACATTCTTAAGGATTCTCCGTTTAATATAAGAAGTCACTTTTCGATTCTTCACAATCGCTTTGTAAAAAAAAGTTTGGCATAAACAGGATTTCAACCGATATACTGAAAAGTCGAGCTGCCAATTTAGTGCCCACTGATATCCAAAATAACAGAAATATCCAGGAAAAATGAAAGAAACAATAAGATCTTATGCAGTAATTTCGCTTTGCAAGTTCAAAAGACAAGCTTATAAAAATAAGTATTATTATTATCCACGTCCGATAGCAAACTTTATTAAAAACGAACACTGACAGCTTGATGATATTTTCTTTTAAGTAAAAAACCTCCCCAGATAGCACAAGGACGTTCAAGGAACGTCCTGCTCGGTACATCTGGATATCCATGGGACTTCCCATATTGGAACGTGCAAATATCCGCCTTAGTCCCGGAAAATTGATTCCCATGGAAAGCCCGCATGACTTGATAGGGATACATACGGGATTTCAATGGGGAGGTTATAGGACATTCCCTATCCCACATATTTTCCACGGACATATAAGGGATCTCCATTGGATATCCCATCTTAGCCCGGTGGATGGTGCAGGACGTTATTGGGGATGTTTACGAGACAATCCCCATGAGCGAAATTTCGATGGGCAAAAATAGAGAACGGAAAATAGTTGTTTATTAATATACATATTTAGTTGGAATTTGGTCATTGTGCTCATTAGTTCGTTTGTAAATTTTCCATCTATCTGCAGCCGGTTTTGAACCTTGGACCTTCCGATTTGAAGCTTGTTAAGCTAACCACTGGACTATATAGCCATGTTGATATTGGTAAGTATTTTGCTATTCCTTTTATGTTACGAAGGCTGTTCCTTAAAGGGGAATGAGTGGTTGAAACTTCATTTCTCTGCCAATAGATAGCTCTTCGATCGCGGGAATTCCCAGCGCCTCTTTAGGTCACAGTCCGAACTTCTAGAGGCAAGGCGGGGGATTCCAAGCCAACGTACTTCACGAAATCGGAAGAATTTACTGCTGATGATGTGCAAACCATGAGACTCCTGTCATAAAAGTGGCTTTCTCCTTTCTACCTGCGTGTTGGTAGGAGGGCACTAATTATGTCCCATGTTATCAGGGTTGAGCGGGAACAACGTATTGCAGTGTGTCTGTGCTAGTCCACAAACTAAGAGCTGTCTCCTTTCTTTCCCCAATAGCCGAAGGCGGCCGACCATCTTTGTATAGCAAATGGCGCTGCGAGTGAGAGAGAATGAATAGAATTCTGGTATAGCTTTCGATATTTGTGTGTGTGTGTGTGTGTCTCTATTGTAGGAAGTAAAATAAAAGTAAACGAGAACCCACCACTGATTTAATTTTCGATGTTGCAAGCGTGGTCATAAATAAACTTTACCCTTCGGAGCTAACTGCAGGTAAAAAAAAAAAAAAAAATCCCCAGCTGTCAGATTTGAATATCGGAAAAGGCACGGTATATTCATCTTCAGGTCTTACAAGGAAGGTTCGGCAAGTGTGTGATTGTGTGAAAATTGGTACACGTATCGAAAATAATGAAACACGTATTTGACCGTTTTACGGAGACACGTTTTATGGGACACCGCCCCCCCTCCTCGGAACATCGAAAACTACAAAAACGGAAGAACAGAATGCAATGTGAAAACACTTCGAATGATAAACAATTTGGCAAATAATACAACATGTATATTTGCATATCTGCGAAACGGGTTTGATGGGGAAACCCGCTTCCTTTAAACTGGCTTTCGTTTTAGTTTATTTTGGACCAAACTTCATTTTTTGTGGGTTTTTTTTTTTCAAACGCTGTTTTCTGCAGATATGCAAATATACATGTTCCATTATTACGCAGTCTTCATGTGCCAATCTGTAAAAAATCGAAGGGTCTCCATTTTGGATGTTTCAGAGGAGGGGAGCGTCCCCCTCAATCCGTTTTCCCGCCAATATGGAAATATATGTGTTCAATTATTTTTTATGTAATCCTGTAACATTTTTCACTGCGATTGCAATGTTCTAACTTGGCTTTCTTGGTCCATTTTTACTTTCTCGCTTCATGTATATGGAAGGAAAGTATGTGATCGTGAAAAAATTCGACATCGAGATTTCGGCGGATCTCCACGTTTCATGGACACCAAGAAAGTAGGTTTCGCGATT
>JAGDQP010071703.1:0-10602 GCA_022664845.1 Lepisma saccharinum | reverse complement strand
ACCAAATCCCTTCAAGCAGAATACGGGGGATTTCCCTTTCACACATATGATGTAACAACTAATCTGTCTCCAAAATAATCAAGAAGTTGTTTTCTTTAACCACTTATCGGATGTACATTCTGCGTTCTCTGGGAGGAATTCTTTCATTTTTGTTTGTAGTTCTTGAAGGGAGAATTGACACTCTTCACCTTCTTTGATGTATTCACAAAGACGCTACAATGCTTTGTCATTTTCCCTGCACAAAGGTCTACCTGTTGAACGAGTGGTGGGTTGTTCCATAAACTGACTGAAGCAAGTACGGAGATATCTTACTTAGGCTGCTGGAAGGTCTACCACACTTCTAACTCTGGATGCAACATCTTCTCCCCAGGCATCTCCTCGTTTGGCACATGCATCTAGAATTTGAGATTGCGTTTTCAGACACTGCACATTACAAACTGACTCCCTTTTATCACGTGGTGCCTTACTGTCGACAGTATAAGTACAGTCGTGTTGAGAAAATAAACAATTTACTTTAAAATCGAATGAGCTTTCTTGCAATCTTAGTCTCTTAGCTTCAGGAGGTGATGCTGAGCAATGGTACTTTCTCGAGTGTGCGACTTTCTACAATTTACATGGACGCACAAAGAAGTTTTGTTCTGGAACACTGCATGAATACCGTCCCCTCGGCGAATGCAGCAACGTATAATGGTTTCTAGGCCTCTGGTGACAAGAACGTTCTTTTCTTCATATAGAATGTCTTTGTTACATAGGATACATTTCTCTACTACTTCCATGGTTGATATGAAGTCTTACACGTATGCAACGAGTCACGTTCATTTAATGGCGTAACAGAAGTCATCTGCAACAAATTAAAACGACCTTCAATATTACTGCTTGCCACATGCTTTATACACTTCTCTATATGATTGTTAATGCAGTAACGGTAGCAGATTCGTGCTGGATCTGGAAAGAAATAGTAAACAATCTGAAACTTTGTGTCATACGCGTACCATTATCCATAAGCCCCAATAACCAGAGGATGCTTTGGCTGCATTTTGGATAATGGCACTCTGCCTAAGCCTACAGAAACTTTTGTTAACTACGTCACTTTGTTCCTTGCTTATTCAAAACCTTTACAAAAATATAACAAATAGATTTAGCTTAATTACAGCGAGTAAGTGCTGCACAAGTTCACTTATAGCACCGAAGTGGGGCCATACCATAACAATTGAACAGCAAAAAGCAGAAAATCATTCAGTATAATCGTTTCATATTAGCCATAATATTTAAACTGTTATTTTTCATTTAACTAAATTCAACATATTACACATAGTTATCGTAGCTAAAACACCAACAAAACAAAAGTAAAGTTTCCATGTCTCTTATTCCATACTGATTGCGTCATTCATGTGAAGTATTCCCAAAGAGTATATGGTATTATTTGGATTACTTTTATGCATGTCTTTTATGTCTCGGCAGTTGTATTATTTATTGAACGAAACAACAAGTGCTGTCAATTTGGCTAAGGTATATTAAAACATATAAACACGTACCTGTGAAATTTCTCTTTCCACGAATCATTTTTAGTCCTTTTGTGTCAGCTACACTACCTAAATTTCTGCACTTTTATCAAACAAATTGCCAGCTAATTTTATTACAATTACTGTTTCTTCTTCTTGCTTGTCAGAGTAGGGTAACAATATTGTACGGAAGGGAACTTTGACTCCTTGTTTATCTCGTAACACTGTTCTACAATAAGCATATATAGCCAAAAGTAAATAAATAAAATAAATCAAAGAAATATAATTGCCAACAATAAAAAATTAACAAATTATACAGCAATAAAAATGCATTTTTCTAAAATTTCACCATTTTCTTTTTATACAAATTGGCCACGATATGCACAACTGTTGCCTCGTTGGAACATTAATGTGCTGTATAGAGTTTCTAACTGTCATTCGTAGTTCTATGCTAATTACGACAGTGACCAGTCTCTGCACATATTCTTTTCTTAAATCCTATATACAGCAAATTTTAAACAAAGTAATCACGTTTTCTTTCGAAATTTTGGGTTTTACTTTTCTCCTTCCATAGATTAGGCTGGATTAGTATAAGTGTTACCTCGTTCGAATTTACATTTCTTAAGATTTCCAACGATATATAACTCTTGGTCCTCTGTAAAAACAGAAGGTGACTAGAGCCGTGAAAATGAATGTCACCTTATGCACTTTTGTACAGAGAGCTCAGAAAGTAATATTGTTTATCGCTTTTTTTCTCAGCTTGTATTCCACCGATCAGTGTCATTGTTGGCTGTGTTTGAGATAAATATCAAAGGCATCCGTTGGTGAGGTTTTGTTGATGTACAATAACTGTCAGTGTTGCAAACTTCTCACGATTTCTGAAAATATACCTTTTTTATAAAAAAAATTCTACTTTCTTCTTCTACAAATGGGGCACGATGGGCATATATGTTATTTATTTAGATTCTCTGTCTTTCAAGCTTTCCAACTATATATGATTCATGGCCTTGTGATGATTAGAACGGTGACTAGAGGCATAAACGTGAAGGGTGACGATTTCCTTAAATTCCCTGCCGTCGTCTAAAAATGGCGGACATTTTTCGAAATTGCGGGAAAAGCTACAGTGGGATTTTAGGGGACTTTTAGTATGTTATTCCTGACACATTCCCCTACCTCTATACCAATTTTCAGCTTGTAACTAATTTGTTCCTTTCTTGGTCACAAAATGGGCTATCTTTACTGGACTAGTACCCGTATATGACGCGCTAAATCTGGTGTTATTCCTTCTCAGCTTGTTAACAGCAGGGGAAATTGTCGAAAATTCAAAAACTATTTCCTATATGTTGTGTTTGTGACGAGTAAGATGTGTGTATTATTTTTAAAACTTAAATACTGCTCTGTATTTCTTTGCAAAAACGTATGTTGTAAAATGACCAATCAGGTTCATATTATGTATATGGATGTTCATAATTGCTTATGTATTTTTCAGCTTGAAATAAATTAGATAAATCATGGATTCAGCACCTGAGTTCGTTGATCCTGTTCCAACTTTAACTACTGATGCTGTTCCTGATTCGTGCGACGAGGACATTAAAGAATTGGAAGAAACCTACGTTTTGGAGGTTGAAAAGGATAATCTCACTGGTAAAGTAAATCCTAGAATTGAGACCCGTGAAGAAAATAAAGGAAAAAATGGCAACATGGAATATAAGAACCTACCAAGATCGCCACATACACCAAGAGCTCCAAAAGCTAAAGCTAAACCAGGGACAAATCCAGGTAAGATGAAGATTTTGTTGAGTATTTGAAAGTTCCAATAGTCTCCGTGTGCGATAATAGCGTTGAAGAACGTAAGTTACTCCGGTTTACTAAAAAGGTGAAAAATCCTGTGTTAGTTCATATAAACGTATTTCCCTTCTTTCTGCCCTCGGTTTAATTTGTGAAAAAATCATCACAGACAGGGTTCAAAATCATGTCCTCCCATTTCTTTTTCCCTCCCAGTATGGCTTTGTACCGAATGGATCCTGTGAAACTAACTTAGCTGTCCTACTGTCTCACGCCACGGATGTCCTAGCAAATAGACAAGAACTTGACGTCATATACCTAGACTTCTCCAAAGCATTGAAACCGTCAGTCACAAACTGCTTATACACATGCTTGCCTCCAAATTTAGTGTACACGGACCCCTCCTTCAGCTTCTAACTTCATATTTGACTGGCAGAGAACAACTTGTCGTCTTCCCTGGTAGCACATCCAAGTGGCTCTTTATGCTTTCAGGTGTCCCTCAGGAAAGCTCCTTAGGGCCAGTTTTATTATCCTTCTACGTTGATGACTTATGTGAACAGATAGATAATTCCTGCTCTACTTCTTTCTGATGACTGCAAAAAATTTTAAGACAATTAAATCTACAGAAGATACTTTCTTCCTTCAAGCCGCTATAGATTCTGTTGAAATGTGATGCAATAATTGGTTACTGAAAGTCAATCCTTGCAAAACTGCTGCAATCGTTTCTCACTCGAAACCCATAACACAAAATGCACGTACACATTAGCCTCATCTAATATACCGTGGGTAGACCATTACAAAGACCTGGGTATCATATTTGATGAAAAACTCAATTTTACTCCTCACATTGAATTCGCAACTTCTAAAGCACTCAAACTTCTTGGACTTCTCTACAGGTTTACCGATATTAAAGATTTCAGAGCTCTTCGGTCATATTTTCTCACTTGTGTACTTCCTACTATTGAATACTGTTCATCTATCTGTCTATGGCTTGTGAAACCAACTTGTTTAAATTGCACAAGGTCCAAAATTTCTTTATCCTCATTGTACAACACAGGGTACCCAACCTCCAACACAACTCTAACGTAGACATTTTGAATTCTCGTGACTTAAAAAACATAGACACACGAAGAAAACTAAATGACTTAAAATATCTTTATAAAATAATGCAGGACGGACACACTCAGGACCAACGACCTTCTTCCACTTTTTAACCTAAGAGTACCCAGACAAAATTCTCGGTTACAATATCATTTCTACCTCTCAAAACCGAGATTGTGTTTGGTCCACGATCTCTTGTACATAGATTATCACATTTTTACAATACTCTTCCTTTGCCACCAGATTTCTGCCTCAGTAAAAGTAAATTTCTAAAGGCTTGTTATATGAATCTAGAATGAATGAATGAAAAAAAAAAAACTTTATATTATTTCCTATTGCATAAGTCTTCGTTGTTATATTATTTTTTATTGTTGTTGTTATTGTTTGTTACAAGAACGGTGTAAAATGGCGTTTGCTGTATCCGTGCTAACTTCTAATAAATAAATAAATAAATAAGGATATTTGGCTATATCCATTTCTAAAAGCAATTATATAGGAGTGGCATAATTCTGCTAAGGCTGCATTTAACATAACTAATAAAAATAAAAATTCTAAGGTTACCTATTTCCCCGAAAATTACATAACGGGTTGAGAAAGTATTCCAAAAATATGACTTACCTCTTTCATTGTGCCCCCCCCCCCCTTCCCATCGCAAAAACTTTAAGTATTTACTGGACACAAAAGTTACTTTCCGAATAGTACCGTCTTCAGAGGTGATTATGAACATTCCACTTGGAAAATGTTTTAAGGTGGAATTATGAAGCCCAGAACAAAATTTATGTGGATATAGCTGTACCACTAGAATCAGTGGTTATTGTAAATTGATATTAAAATATAATTTAGAGAGAGATTGTGAACAGTGCTTGAAGTGGGAACAAATTAAAGATGCCGCAAATTTTGATGAAAAAATGTTCCGCCAGAAAGTGAATGGTAGAATTATCCTAGGAATATGAAATGTTTCTGTTTGCAGCTATGAATGTTTGTTTCAGTGTAGACACAGTGACATTCATCTACTAGTAGCCACTTATGAGATACGAAATATTCTATGCATGGATGTGGTTCTTTTTTTTTTTTGTTTGTTTTTTAATAAAAAAAAGTTACTATGGTCATTAGCGAAATTCGGTATTACGGGGTGATGTGTATATTGTACCTTTAACGGACCTCTCAATTTGCTAATTGATCGTCAGTTACAGTTGTTTGTTATTCAGAGAAAAACTAGAAATTTGTGTTATTTAAATCATTCATTTTGGATATTTAGTTGTGAGACATCCTGTGTGCACTTCTTTGGTTTATATAATACTTTAAGAACTCCAGTGCGCACCGTTGCAGTATAAAATTCTATTAACCAGAACGCTATGGTACGTGCATATGTAAATGAGACCAAATTGTATATTCGTTTAACGTCACAGACCGAGGACATCCGAGCGCCAACCGGGAGTATAAATGTAGCAGCAAGCCCGGAGCTCAGATCTCCTCGGCCTTTGGGTCAAACCACATCAAGCTCTCTTGCTTGATGTGTCCTTTCTTCGGACCATTTATTGGTCTTTTACCTTTTTAATACTGTTTATCATAAGTGCTCTTTGAACTTCATTCTTAGCATTTACCTTCCTACAACCTATTCCGTGCCGCTGGCCTGTGTCTAAGAAATAAGACGCGCAGTGGTATTCGACCTATTCTGAGCCGCTGGCTGTGTCTAAGAAATAAGACGCGCAGCAATTACCAACCTATTTCTTGTCACTGGTCTGTGTCTTAAGAAATAAGACGCGCAGTGGTTCCCAACCTGTTCCTTGCCGCTGGCCTGTGTCTAAGCAATAAGACGCGTAGCAATTCCCAACCTATTCCTCGCCGCTGGTCTGTGACTAAGAAATAAGACGCGCAGTGTTTCCCAACCTATTCTCGATCGCTGGCCTGTGTCTAAGAAATGAGACGCGCGGTGGTCTTCAACTTTTCTTGAACTATTTATTTTTCCATTTACTTGTACTAATTTAATTATTCTTTTTCAGCATAGTGATTTGGTTCATCCTGCGACCTTAGCCGTTGCTTATTAAGTTAGTACAGGGTGTTGTATAGGGTTCCCCATTGAGTCCATTATTCAGTATTAGATATAGGCAGAAATTGAATGATAATGAAAGGGTGGCTCTGGAAAATCTCAATACATATAAAAATATGCGAGTTAAAGTGTACCTCTGGCAATATATGATGATATTCCATTACAAAGAGTAAGTACCTTCGTTTGGGGCCATGTGCTAGCAGAAAGTAATATTGTATGCCTCTGGCAAAGAGAGTGAAAAATATAAATATTGTGCCTGTAGCTGTATAAGAATTGGTCTTTATAATACCTATAAGCTTATCATTTTCTCCCTGACGCAACTATAATGAAACATTTTGTCAAAATTATCATGGAAAAAGATACCACGTTCTCCTATCATAATGAATTAACAGATAGTGTGAAAATGTAACTAATGAAAAACAAAAAGTTCATACATTCATGTTGGTAAAAAATAACACAATACTTCAATATCAATGTCAAGAGAATCCTGTCAGGACGTTGAGATAAAAACCTCTGTAAAAAGGGTCAATAATGCAATATTTGTTTACTGTAGAAACTAAAAGCTAGTATAACAAGTTTCAATGTATTAAATATAAAAATTGTTTCAACTTTGTAAAAGTCAACCTTTCCACGGTCTTCTGTGTTTTATCAAGTTTATGTACTATCATGGCCAAAATTATGTTCACATGACTCTGTTATACACGATTTTTCTCTAATCCTAGAAGATAGGCCACCCAACTAACGTTGAGTCGCCGGTGTGTGATTCTGAGAGAGAGTGAGTGAGCGAGCAAGGGTTGGAATTTTCTTTTCTTTAACAGAAAACATTATCACATGTTCTGGGTTCTGGAAATATATTTATGATTTCTTGTAGTATGTAGCAAACAACGAAAAAACTTAAACAAGTAGAATTTCAAACACCAAAAGGAAACCTAACTCTATTCGTATCTTAGGTGCGCCACTAGCTGAAGTTTACTGAAAATGTAATTTCAATTGTCCAGTAGAAAAGATCCTTACCGAATGAAATCCTTACCGAAAAGATCCAGTAGAAAAGATCCATAGAGAAATGAAAATGAACTTTGAAACCTATAGTTGCCAGGTAATTATTTCTTTCTTAATATATCGAGTCACTAATAGAACATAGAACACTAATGTTATACACGAAAGACAAGAGAAAACATCTGTTTCTAACAGTTCTTAAAATCGGGGCACAATATTTACGTTTTATAATTTCTGATAAGATGTTATTTACGTTTATCATTTACAAAAATGTTAGTAGCAAGATACACCAATATGTTGCGTGCGAAGCTCTAGTAAATGTAATTTCTCTCTCTCTCTGCCTATATATATTCAACAGAAATAGATAAGATAATGGGTCTTTAAGCATCATAAGAAAAATATCTGAGATAAATTAAGATTTTTCTCTTTCCCGACAAATATTTGTGTGTGTGTGTAATAAACATCAATACAAGTATGTTTTGTTCCGAGCGCGGTCGTACCTTACTTGGTAGAGCGTGGGTTTCGTATTCGGGGGGTCTTCGGTTCGGTACCAGCGACTGACAGCCCGACTTAGATATTTTCATTGTTTTCCGCAGCCACACTAGGCACGTACCGGGATGATATCTTCAATTTAAGACCTGGCCGACTCCCTACCGCATTTCGCACAACCTTAGCCCCAAGTTATCCATATGTGCCTAAAAGCTATAAATAAGATGCTAACCCAACGAGTATAATATGTAAACCTGTCGCTCTGTTAATCGGAATATTGCTTCTTAGTGCTGGGTCAACACGACCGAGATCGATCAAGTGACCGTAGCTCAGTTGATACAGGGTTGGCTTAGTAATCGGGAGGTTCTGGGATAGTCGTCTCTCCTGACTGAGATAATACAAGGCAATTTTCCTCACGAAACGAATAAACTAATGTTTATAATAATCCGCAGATATAGAATCAATAGACACACACATATACTAACGTAGAGACGCAATGTGTATGAGAGAGTGAATGAGTAACAGAGAAACACACAAAAAAAAGATGAAGAGACGAAGTCATGAAGAGAAAGATAACGATAGAGAAAGATCAATGAAAACATTGAATTAAATTGATTTACTATTATCCTAAAGACCAAAAGCAAACACATTGTTTGCGTTCTTATTCTAGCTAGTGATGCTCCTTCTCTCTTTAACCCGAGAAGATTCTCTGATTAAATTCTGTAAATGGTTCACGCTTTCATTTTAGGCGTAAAAGTAGCGCTCTGGGTGGGAATCGAACCCGAGCTGCCTAAACAGAAAGTCAAGACGGAACCACTGCACCACACATTACTATTTCAAAAACCTGCGGAATACATGTCACAGTTGTACTGTGGTAAAGGAATACAAGAAAAGTGAACACCTCAGGTCAATGACGTGTTCGTATTTGTGACCAACCAATA
Organism: Lepisma saccharinum; assembly: GCA_022664845.1. Taxonomy (NCBI): domain Eukaryota; kingdom Metazoa; phylum Arthropoda; class Insecta; order Zygentoma; family Lepismatidae; genus Lepisma; species Lepisma saccharinum. The sequence continues at coordinate 1,738 of JAGDQP010071703.1, read as the reverse complement.
TTCGTTAATCGTCGTCGTCTTCTTTTTCTGCAACGACAGTAACTTTCTCAACGCCTCAATTCGCTATGGTGCTTCCAAATTCATTAGTAATTTACGTTAAGGAACACAAGTTACTTTGTTCACTTTTGCCTTGTAAAAATATTACTGGCAAGAACGTTTGAACCACTGTTGGTCAGGTTGAATAATTAGAACACTGACACTGTTCCACTGGACTACCCTAGTGAGTTTATATAAAGTCCAGAAATATCGTTCTATATTTTCATTTACGAAAGAACTAATTTCCTCCCCACTCACACGCACACTCTCTCCCCCTCTTTGTGTCTTTCCTGTCTGTTGCTTGTGAGTGCGGCAAAATGATAGTTTCAGTCGTGTTTTTGAGACAAGATGCAAGATGTGTTGATATTAGTTTTCAGGGAAGTCCGGAATTTGAGGGTTGTGACCGGAGAAAATATTAAAAGTCCCAACGTTCATCAAAGTGCGATATATCTGGTGTAGTTAAAAGTAATCCATTATTTTGCCAATAGATGACTTCAGTGATCTGTATCTCGCGTTGTATAAGTCCGATCGGGTTCAACGAGATGGCGTTCAAACGATGAGATTGCGTACTACAAACACTGTTCAGATAGTTGTGATGAGTTGACTCAGTGTTGTGTGAGCGCGCGTCAAAATGGACACTAGCAAAGAGAAAATACGCTATATTTTACAGTTTTTCTTCGATAAAGGCGAAAACGCAAGCCAGGCGGCTGCAAATGTGAATAGTGTTTATGGTCCTGATACTGTAACAGCCAATCACGCGCAATTTTGGTTTCGTCGATTCCGTTCCGGTAATTTTGACGTCAAAGATGTACCACGCACTGGAAGGCCAAGTGTCGAAAATGTCGATAAAATCATGGACATTGTCGCGTCCGACCGTCATGTAAGCACTGTTTCGATTGCCCAAGAGCTAAACATTGCACAAAAAAACCGTGTGGAACCATTTGCATAAGGCTGGATACACAAAGAAGCTTGATGTATGGGTGCCACACGAGTTAACGCAAAAAAACCTCATGGACCGAATTTCCATCTGCGAATCGCTGCTGAATCGCAACTAAGGCGACCCATTTCGGAAGTGGTTGGTGACTGGTGATGAAAAGTGGATCACTTACGACAACGTCACGCGAAAACGGTCGTGGTCGAAGCGCGGTGCGCCGGCGCAAACGGTGCCCAAGCCAGGATTGACGGCCAGGAAGGTTTTGCTGTTTGTTTGTTGGGATTGGCAGGGAATTATCTACTATGAGCTGCTCCCCTACGGCCAAACCCTTAACTCGGAACTATACTGTCAACAATTGGACCGTCTGAAGGCAGCAATCGCCCAGAAGCGGCCAGCTTTGGCCAATAGGAGAGGCATTGTGTTCCACCAGGACAACGCCAGGCCACACACATCGATAGTGACTCGCCAGAAGCTCCGGGAGCTTGGTTGGGAGGTTCTTATGCATCCACCTTATAGTCCGGACCTGGCACCGAGTGATTACCATCTGTTCCTGTCCATGGCGAACACGTTTGCTGGTGAAAAATTCGCTTCAAGAGAGGCTTGTGAAAATCGACTGTCTCAATTTTTTGCCAATAGGGACAAGGGCTTCTATGAGAGAGGCATCATGATATTACCTTCCCAATGGCAACACGTTATCGAACAAAACGGCGCATATGTGACCTAAATCGGATCATTCTAACTATGGTAAGTCAAGCCTTCAATGTCATG
>JAGDQP010071701.1:0-10602 GCA_022664845.1 Lepisma saccharinum | reverse complement strand
CATAATTCCATCGGTGTAGAACTTCTTTGGTTTTTCGTCGAAAAACCAAAGAAGTTCTACACCGATGGAATTATGAAGCTACCCGAAAAATGGCAAAAGGTCATAGATAATAATGGTCAATATGTACTTGATTAAAATTGATTTTCAATAAAGAAATTTTTTGTTCAGAAATGTACCAAAAAACCGCGGAGACTTTTTATATGACCCTTATATTTTAGGATACAAAAATGAAAAAAAAATGTATCCTAAAATATATATGTGCGCGGAGCGCAGGTGAGCTGTTGTTTGGTGGGTTTATGGTGATTATAATATTCTAATTTTTGTTGTTATTAGTAAATGATCTTTATGCTTTTGATACAGTATAAATTTATAATTTTTAAGTAAAGTTTTATTCTGGTTTATTTTTCTTTTTTGTGGTTTTTGTACATGTATTGTTTTGAGTAAGGTTATTTAATAGTAGGGTAAGTATGCCCAATTTCGCAGTATATTTTATATTTTGCCTATATTATCAATTATATAATTTGCTAATAATAACGCTTTACATTGTTTGATAAGTTCTTTCAAACCTGACCAGAGACTGTAATTTATTTTTTCCTTTTAGAAATTTAGTAATTATCATCTAAAGTACATAATGCAACTGTTCCCAATTTCGCAGTTCTCCTTCCTAATTTCGCAATAGAGCTGCCTAATTTCGCACTATTGTCTTTTTGTTACTAATTTTACTACATCACTACGTTATACGCCTATATATTATGTTAGAATACATTTAGGCCGATATAAAATGTATTATGCTGTGTCATACAATATTTTTGTACTTTTTTTTTGTTATTAAATGAACATAGTGCATCTTATTATTCAAATTAACGAAGCTAAACAAAATGTAGGCCTATGCCTAATTACACAAGGAAACCTATTAAAAATTATTATTAATCCTGTTGAAATAGCTAGATACAATAAGAAATAATAGAACATAAAAGGGAAATTGCATAGGCAAGGCAGTTCCAATTAAACAAAAGCTAGTCTATATGATAGATCAAATGAGGAAAGGCATAAAATGTTCAAGTGCTAAAATGGTTCTTATTCATTTTCCTCCCTGCAACCATGGCACATGAAATCAGGTTCATAACGCAGAATACCCTGGCAAAGTTCATTAAACCAATCAAAACATTGAAGACATTGTATCCATTTCGAGCCTGCTTTGTCGTCCTTAAAATGTCCTTCACAAGATTGACAGTTGTTGTCGTTTGCTTTGATCCTTGTAGGTGCAGGATTAGGAGTAGATTTTATTCCAGATGTTCCTTGCTGACACACTTCTACTGCCTTTGAACCATCACCAAACATGTGCGCCTTCTGGGTAGCTGTCTTCCTCTTGCGGACCTCTATGTGTTTGGGTAGTGGTAACGGATCTGATGTTTCGACGACATGCATATGAGCAGCAGACGGCTTGAACGTGGTTTCAGGAAGAACATGTTTGTTTAGTGGAAAAATGCCAGTTTTTCTACAGAACAGGTTTACCTAGAATCTCCCCTCCCCTCTTCGCCTAGTGGAACTTTAGAATGTCATAAAAACAGTTCTAAAAGCTTACAAGCGTTTCTAGAGTTTAAATTTCCAAACAAAAGATCCAATAATAGAGTACGAGGTTCAATTTGACAACGTTGCACACAAACTTATTGTTACAGCCTAATCTCTCCGGCTCTGCCTTCTCGTGTACCGGAGCTAAGCAAACCTTTACCGAAATTAAGCCTGTAATGGGCTTTGAATGATGGCTACATATATTGTGAATATACCCCTATATTACTTGTCATTTCCTCTCTGCATTTACATATGCATGCTGCAATATACTCAAAATCAATGCTACAAATACCTGGTGAAAGAAGGGGTGCACTCGATGACCTTGAACGTTACGAAAAACATACGACTCTTTCTATGTCTTCTAGTTTCTTGCAAATCCTTCAGATGGAAGAGCACAAAAATAATCTTCATATAAAGGAGTATCTTCCATCTATTATCAATGAGTCGAATCACTTCCACATCCTTTCCTAACTTAGTTCTACCTTATTGTACAAGTTACTGCGAAACTGGGGATACTGCGAAATAAGGCATACTTACCCTACACTATTTCATCTCGCTTTCATTCTGCCATTTCATCTGTACTAATTCATGTATATTTGGATAAATTCTGTGCTCATGTTTGCTGATTTTCGTTACGTGAGAGAGACGAAGAGAAGGAGAGATGGAGGTGTCTTGTTACCAGACACGATTAAAGGATCAAAAGTTGTTAATTGTGTGGCGTAGCTGAACTGCGTTCACAGTTGCAATTTTTGATGCGAAGTATACTAATTTCATAACTAAGGAGCTTGAAAATAAGATCTCCGAATATTGTATGATTTGTTAATGGTAAACAGGAATGACCCCGAGCATAAGACACAAATGGAACTCACGAACGTAATAAATGTCCTTCATTCGTTCAGGATTTGTTTCTGATTATTAATTTTCCGGCGTATTTTCTTTTTCTTTCTATTTTTAAGAAAATATAATTTTCCGTTTTCCCAGAAGAAATGGTATTTTCCTTTTTTCCAGGAGAAACTTTAGTTTCCGATTTCTAGAGCTTGTCCCATTTACCTGAAAATTATTTTTTTGTTTTCCGCTTTAATGGAAACTTTGACCATTCCAATAGCATCGTAAAGTTTGGTTTTCTGACATTTACTTAACGTATCTGCATAAAATTAAACATGAAATTTCATTACAATGATAAGTGAGAAGGAAATTTTCAATGCTTCTTATGCGAATCAGGTCAAAGAATCCGAGACCAAATTTCCTGAGCTCGTGGACTCCTGGAACAAAAGGTGGACAGGTTAGGCGTGAGGCGAACAACATTAACTCGTTTCCCTATTTTGAAATATACTAGGAAACGAATGCCAAAATTTGAGTGCCAGATTTGTACATTTGTACCATCAATAAAATGTTTTGCACCACGTCTATTAAAGAGTAATAGATAGTTCAAGGTGCGGAAACAAGTTAATTGAATTGGCAGTTGGAAGAAGGTAACCAACGCCAATAATTATAAAATCTAGTTTATACTGGGTTTGATATCTGAAAGGGATCGCGCATCTATATAAGGCACAAAGGAAGCAAAAGGTCATCAGTAAGATTTTGAAAAACAGGTGCAAATAGAGATAGTAAAAAATAGGGTAGCAGCTATTTTTTTAGTGCTAGTCTGACTAAATTGCTATCACTGCTTCAACCGATGAAAAATAGTAGCTAATGACTTAACTGCTAATTTTCTCTGAAGCTTGCTAAGGGTAAATTTCATTGTTTCCTTATTCTCAGCAAACAGAACTGCTGACAGGGCAGGACAAAAGGTCAGAGAGACAAATGCCGCCAGGTCTGTGTCCAGGAATTCTGCAAGAGTTCACCAAATGGGAGCCTATCCAAGTTCTCGAGCACAGCTCCTCCAGCATTAAATTTTCTACGGTAAAAAATCATTATTTTTATTTGTTTATTAATTTTTCATGATAATAGAAAACCTCCAAGAACAAAATTCTGGCAAACTAATAAATATTCACTGGATCTACAAAATACTACGATCGAGTCGGGCTACTTTTTGTAGCCCGGCTCGATCTCAAAAACTGTACCTTTGACTTGTGGGTACAAAATTCCAATTTGATACCCACAATTTCTAGAGGCAGTGGCGAACCCAGGGTTGGGTTTAGAGAGCCGGTTCTTTGCCTCCTAGTTCTTGGGAGGGAACAGATTAATAGGGGGGGGGGGAAGATGATAAAATATGAATCCTTGTCACTGATTCTCAAAAATTGTGGTACATTATACCGCCTGTTTTTAGGAGGCAGTAATGGGCACAGGGATTCATACTTTACCTCGTTTTTTTTTATTACTATTAATCTGTTCCCTCCCAAGAACTGGGAGGCAAAGAACCGCCCTTCTAAAGCCAACCCTGGGTTCGCCACTGCTTCTCAAAAATAGTGGGTACAAAATCAGCCTTTTGTACCAACTATTCAAAGGTAAAGTTTTTGCAGTGTATTTTTAACTGTTGTTGTTAACAGATATCCCTGTATAGCAACTACTGCTATCGCTGTTAAAGAAAAATAGAAGTTTCGTCCATCACTAGCTATCCAGAGAAGGAAACGAATCCATCATTGTTTCTAATTTTACAAGAAAAATATAGTACTTGAAAACTGTCTGTGTAGTACACAAGGATCTAAAGAACGTTCTGAACATTTAGTAAAAAAAATCTTTCAATAAATGTGAAAAATGCTAAAAGTTTTTGTTAATTTTCCACAAAACAAACCTTTTTTGTTTTTATTTCCTTTTCCAACTACCGATTCAATACTTCACCATAACGATTATTTTAAAAGAGTGACACAATTTTGAACTAGTTTTGCATCATTTTGTGCCACTAACAAAATGTTTTCTATCATATCTACTAACCAATAATTGATGGTTTCAAGTGGTAACCTGAAGTTGATGGTTAAATTCTACCTTAACGAAATTCACACTTAACGATTAATGAATCTCTCATTGTACAAAGTAACTCAAGTCATTTTAAACAAATTTGTGTAAACTAAAAGCAAATATTCGCACGATAACAAATCATTTAATAAAATAACCAAGAGTTCTGATTACAATAAAACAGATCCGTTAAAAGCAATGCTTGTTAATAGAATTATTTAGTCTATAGAAAATGTCGAAATTAAGTGTTTAGAAAATATTGAAGTGAATTAGGTCTCTTTCTGCAATGATCCTTTAAATGTGTTGTTGTTGTCTCCCCGCGGATTGTTTTGTTAGAAATGAGTGCTGTCCTCTCAGAATAGGAACATTTAAAAGTGAGGGATTTTAACGTCCTCAAAGATGTATGCCATTTAAGTCCTATGGCAATTTAAGGACCCGTTAATTTCTTTGAAAGTAAAAAAGTGTGATAAAGACATTTATATACTGTCTGTACTGAAGTTTCAGTATTACGGAGAACTTGTGTGAATTTATGTACTTTCTTTACAATGTTTATGCGGACATTCATTTTCCTTTTTTTGTAAAATAGCCACAATTATTATATAAATTTTACAAAAAAAAAGTCTGAATTTCGAGGGCTCCAGACTCCTTAAATACGCCCTGGCGAAGAGTGCTGAGGTGTGGGAGGTGACGCTACAACTCGGCAGTGTTTCATTCCAGCATGAAAGTGAAGCAGCAGTGTTCTGTTGATTAAATATTTCAGTCCCTATCTCGGTACCTTGCAGTTATTTTGAGCAGCTACTTTTTGTATACTACCTCTCGATATGACGTAGATTCTCCTAGCAAAATTTCAAGGTAAGTTTCGATATGCTCTCATTGACGGTCTCGTTGTAAATACGGGTTGCAAAAATACTGCTATGTGACGGGAACTTTAACATTTAATAATTATATTTTATTGTATACTTTTGTGTATTGAATTGAATAGCACTTTTGACCAGGGTCATTTTTTCCTCTGAGTCTTTTAAGCTAGGCTCTTTTAGCAGGGCTATTCTGACCTAGAATTCAATGAACAATCCATTCGTTTCAAAAATAAACTGCCCAAAATACAGTTTATTTCGAAGGGGAAACATATGGCCCTTTTATTTCAATTTGCCTAAAGCTGGACAAAATAGTGCTTTTCCTGTGATCTTCACTTGTTGTACAGCAGAAAATGTTTTTCTTTTTTTTTTTTTCGCGTGGAATGCTGAGCATTTGGGTAAATATAAAAATATACTTCTCTATTCGCATTTTCTTTTTAGAATACAAAATATAAGGCAAATATCTGAAGGGCGATTTTATCGATAAAAGGTTAAAAATAAAATTGGAAATAAAATAAATTAAAGGGAAATATTCCAAAGACGTAATGGGATAAGGAAGAAAGCTATCATTCCTTCAATAGTGTAGTAAGATATACATTCAATATTTCATTTACAAGTATTCATTACTCAAGTCTCGTAATTTAGTCTTATGCATGTATCTCACGTATCTTTAAAGGAATATGGCTGAGTGTTCAGAGTAGATCGTGCACAAAATGTAAGATGTTCATCAATTTGTTCATTCATGGATGAAGTTATTGTATCTTAAGTAACAACAGTCTGTGTAATAACTACTTAAATTATTTAAAATAACGAGTATGATTAATTAAAATAGTATGATTCGCTCATTACATAGTTCATTCTTTCATTCTATGTAATTGAGTGTAATTCCTTTGTCTCTTCCGTCATGATGCTATGTACACAGTATTCAAAATATTTCTGGTGCATAATGCCATACCTTCAATCCCGTATTCGTTCATATAGTTGTCAAATTAATCGAATGTAATCAATAAGTCTCATTTATATAGAGAGGGTGTAAGCTTTCCTAATTATTGGATTTTTCTCTAAGATATTTTTCTATTTGTTGATCTAGTATTTAATTTATTCATTCACGCAAATATTAATTAATTCACGCTTGTATTTATGTAATGATTTGTAATTCATATATCCTGAAAAGAACCAATGTTTATCACATCTTGTCTGGTACCTTTCCCCCTACTGGTTTTCGTCGGGTGCACAAAAGGTGTTGGCATACGACTGTTTAAGGCGTCTTTGAGCTGCTTTGACACATACCGGTAAATGTGTTGCGAATTCGTGAAAAGTAATTCAGACTGACTAGTAGAAAGCATTAGGTTTCCTGAGAGTGTTTGCCAATCTCTGCTTTCTAATTTGACAGATCTGTAGTTTTCTCTCATATGTAATCCATTCGTGTTGACCTGGGATAGGAAAGCTGGCAATAATCCTCTTAAAATTATGTTTACATATCCCTGCCGTGTTATTGATAATAAAAACACTCTTCCTATTTTAACAAACCTTTTTTTTCCTTCCTCTATCGCATATTAAAGAGTGTATCATTATACCGTAGCAATATCTATGCAGACTCTTAGGTACCTACTACACGAGGAAGGAAAACGCAGCAGTTAACCGCGCCTTCTAACAAAACCCTTGTGTCAAATGTACGTGTCAAACTGCGCTGTGAAAACGCTCGTGTAGACATATACATTTAAGGCATTGGCTTTGTTAGAAGGAGCGTTCTTCGCAGTAAAATCGCTACGTTTTCTCCGCTCATGTATAGAAGGGGTTGCTTGCGTTGCTTGCTTTGCGTGCGATTTGGATGAATACCCAATTGAAACACGTGTTAAAACACGTAATAAAACTACACCACGAAACACCGCGTGTTTCAATTGGCTACTCACCCAAATCGCAAGCAAAGCACTTAACGCAAGCTTTCATGAAATACAGCCCTTACACTTCAAAACGCATGAAAATATAGCCCATATAGGACTTTTTGTGTCATTTGACATTTGGCAACGCCATTATCAATTGCAAACAAAACTAATTCCTTACCTTGAAAATGTACCTCGAGAAATATAGCATTACATTATTTTTATAAATGTTCGGTCCCTACATTTTCAGCGAATGGACTACTACTCTGACGAGGCAGCGTGAATTTTCTTTATGAAAGCATTTTCTTTAAAATATTATTAAAATTTGAAAAATGAATAAAATTATTGCCGAAAGACATTTTTAGAGGCATTTTTAAATACTATAATTCCTAATCAATTAAACTACTTTTCGTGTCATCGTACATCTGTGGTATAGAAAAGGGGAATCAATAAAACGGGAATAATAAACCTGCAAATATCTTTCCATAGAATATTAAAATATTACTATACGCTGGCGACTCACAAGGGTAGTAACCATCCAACGAGAAAAAACATTGCGTAATATCACAGTCTAATTTAATACTAGGTTCAGTGTTCGATTTGGCAGGGGGAATGCCGGGAGGATCTTCCCTGGTGCATGAGGATTTTATACCCGGTTGTTGATCATGAGAATCATCCCAACCAGGGATAAAATCTTTGTATTCCTACCCAAATAGGTAGTATGTTGCAACTTTCCAGCTCCCACTAGATTTAGTATCCCCCATTGTTGGCACTCTAGTGTCGGAAAACATTGACATTTGGCAGTAGACGATTGTAGTTGTGTCGCCTGGTTTGATGAATAACTTTTCAACTGTTTCGAACATACCGTTTAGTCCTTTTGTAGAGAAGACAGAACGAGGTATGGATCCACCCTGTCACTAAGGTGTTGTACAAGCTCAAAGTGTCTGTATAATGTTGAGATGTGTTATCTCTTGGAGATCATAAAGACCGCAATTGAAACTGGAATCGGAATGTTCTCAGCTAAGGTGATTTGTGCCAGTAGGCTAGCGTAACTTGATATTGCGCACCGGTGAACCAGAATTGACTCAATGAACACTTCTAACTTTCAGTTACTCCCTTGGTAGCCGCGTTTCCCGGATTTGGACTACATTTATCATTTAGGAGACATTGTGAGAATATCTCTCAGCTCCTTCCATCTAAACTCCACAAACAGTACTGCGTTATGGAAAACCATTTAATGTGCTTCGATGAACATATGACAATAACTCCAAACACTGTCGACTTCATGACGTGAAATAACCACTAATATTCGTGGGAAGAGATAAAGTATTAGGTAAGCGTCTCTAATATTTTGGCATTTCAGTTTAGTACATTAATTTCCAGCACTGAAGCCATAAACTTCACCTATCAGCCAAACATCGCATATTATTTCTTTATTTTCCTTCATCTCAATACTAGTACAAATATGTATGGTTACAAATGAGTTTAAAAAGTATGAATATTTAATTTGATCACGTATTTCCAGTACAGACAACACTGATAATAAAAAATAAAGAAGCACATTATTTGCTAATTGCAGATGGTCGCTAAGTAGTAAAATTTAATTAAATCTTTGTGAGTTTTGCATGAAAAGGGAAAAGAATAATTTATTCCAGCTAGTTAAGATTTCTGTAATTTCGTCCGAAAACATGCAACCATTTAAGATAGGATCATATCTTTGAGGTACATCCTAAGGAGAATTGTGTTTCATCTGACTGCACCTCACTGCATCTAAGTTTCTGCATCGCTTCCCGAGAAGACACGAAATTGTAGTAGAAATGGCATTCTATGAGATATTCGTGTAACTTTTTAAATGTCATAATTTTTCTTTGTATACTTTCGTCCTTTCTGCACAAAGAAAAAATGTCTGCAAGACGATCTACAACTGCACTTGGAGTGCAAAAATATTCTTCTGCTTTACTAGTTTGTGAAGGTCTTTTATTGATCTTCTTGTTTTACAAAAATGACATTATGAGGTGCCGTCGACAATATGACAAAACTTAATCAAATGAAGTACGGTACGAAACAACTTGAAGGATAATACGTTATAAAACGCAAGGGATGGTTATATTTACACTATAGGCCAAAAATACTCATCTAGGAATATGCCTCAACAACTTCTACATTGTTTTCATCCACCATCGTACACTTGTTTATGTTCAAAAATACTTCTATTCTCTGGGGGAATATCTCTTCATCATTACTACATGATGGGAAATACTTATGAAGAACATGTTTCGGAAAAGTAAAAAAAAATGCTGAAAGTGACGAATTTGTTGCTCCAATTGTTCACAAATCGAACAGTAATCCCAATACCAAATGAAACTAAAATGCATACAAGGGGAATGAAATGTTTATTCAGCACATTCAATAACAGATAAAGAAACAAACGCGGAATTCCGAAACGGTGATGAATGATATCTCATAACGTTTAGAACAGATGACATTTCATTTACATTGGCCTGAAGTACAAAATATAAAACTACTATGAAAAAATACCATGGAGAACAAAGATGATGAAGTTAAGTTCCTATTAACACAGTGGAGCAGTCAGAGAATAGACAGTCGTCTGTCAGATAAATTTGATGGGCAAAATACGCATGTCGCATCTTACAGTGCAAACGGTTTTCAATGAATTTGTTTCTACCCAAATACTAACTGAGAACTCATCATTTATACGTTGTTTCAAGTCATATGTATCATAAATCAATAGAATATTCTTAAAGCAAAGAAATTATACGAAGCTTGATGATGAAGTTCATAATACGTTACTAGACCATGAAAATCTTCTGAAATCGTTACAGTCACACCCCGGCGTATCGTGGGCTTGAAAGTTAGTAGTTCACAGCCAGTGATTCCGCCAGACCCCCTTTTCGGGGGTGTCAGCCCCCAAATTATCGAGCGTATCCCAAATATGAATTTTTACGGTAAAAAATAATAGAAATCGTGCAAAATTCCAGTTATACCCCCAATTTTTATTTAAAACCCCCAAAACTGAAAGTCCTGGCAGAATCTCTGCTCCAAAGAGCAACAAAGAAAGTACGAGAACAAGAAACACATCGTTCGATAGCCTGAAACCATTTCTCAATGTGCTAAGTAGAAAATAGAACTATAGATCTCCATAACTTACTTACACTATATACTGAGTTAAGAAAAAAAAGAAACTCCACACAAAAATAAGTAGTTGGACTGGTAAAGAATCATCTCGCTTTTTGACGTACCGTATGCAGGTTCGAAAGCTCGACGGTGCAGCGATGAATGTACCTCAGAGCAGTTTTCCACGAGAGTATACAATTGAAAATTGTCTTTCACAGTAAATACATACACAAAATAATAATTATAATAATAATAAGAAATTA
>JAGDQP010071700.1:0-10602 GCA_022664845.1 Lepisma saccharinum | reverse complement strand
CTAGTCCAAAATAATACCACTTAAAAGGTAAATTCTAGCAGATAAAACTCACCATTCCATTTGGAACATTTATTTTACATTTCATTTTATTAACTTTTTTATTTAATTTTATTTATTTAATTTTATTTATTTATTTTTTGTAATTTCTGTAATTTTCTGAACAGTACAAAGAACTTAATAATCATAACTACAAGTTACACTGTCAAATTGTTATGTCCAAATTTAAGCCACAAATTTTTTGTCAAAAATGTCAATTCTGGTGTTATGTGTAGGGTCAAGAATTCAAGTGATACAAGTAACATTGACGGAAAAAAGTGTAGTCAGATATAATCTTTTATGTACAACCCGAAATATATGTGACACACAAGTGTCATATTTCGTACAGAGAAAACTTAGACAATAATGTGTCAATGCACAAAAAGACATTGTTTTATCATGTATAGGGGAAGAAAGAGTAAAATGGCCACCCTAAGCAAAATTAAATTTGTGATCCTATTTTCCTTGAACAAATGAACGAAATTTTCATAGTATTATCTATATTGATTACAGTTATCACAAAAAAAGTATTCATTGTAATATCTGAGCTGTAATTCGTTATATTATAGCTTTCCTGAAACTCTACGAAATAGCCATTTTACCCTGCTTAAGGGGGTAACGTGGCCACGGATTCTTCTTCTTCAAAAATTCTTCAACAATACCAAAATATAGGGAAAAAATCAGCCTTCTTTCTTTTAGAAATGTTTATGTTATTAAGAAAAGAACAATTCTCGGAAGCAAAATAAACGGACCTCACTTTTTATCCCCCCCCACACACACACACACACACACTTCACAAATACTGGAAGAGGCATTTACTTTACACAAATCGTGATTTTATTGTTGGATCGAACGGACGATTCTTCTGATTTCGTATTTTCTACGTATTCAGCAACTGACTTATTGTAGTATTAATATGTGTTTATTGTAATGCCACTGGTTCCTACGGTTTAAGTCCCAGTTCACACGTGCGGTGAGGGACCCGTGCGGCGACCGCGCGGCAGCCGCACGCAAGCTTATGGGTCATTGAAATAAATGGAGTAGTTCACACACTCTGCGGCTGCAGGACGGTACCGCAGACCTGCCGCATTGCCCATAGCGATGCGGCGACCGCGAAGTTCCTTCCGGGCCATCGCACAATATTGGATGGTTCACACTAGCACCACGGGAGCCGTGCGGTTTGTCTCTTTTGGAATCTTTTTCTTAATTTATTCTTTTTCTCTCAACTATTCAATTATAAAAATGGAGATTCTTCATATTTTTCTCTGTTTTAAGTAGAAAATTATATAATCTCAATAATAATAATAATAATAAAACAAAGTCTGACCGAATGTTAAAATGAATAATTGGAGCTATAAATTGATAACTTATTTTGTATTGAAAAATGATGTTATCCTTACTTACTTACTTGCTTTATGGCTTACGGAACTCGCAAGTTCATCGCCGCAGTAGCAAACGATCGCCATCGGGCTCTACCCTGGGCAAGATCAAGCCAGTTTTCACTACAGACACTTATTTCTCCAAGATCCCTTCTAATATAGTCCTCCCAACGTCATCTCGATCTTACCAACGCCTTCTTTCCCTCCGCCTTTCCAATCTAGATGCAATATAGTCTTTGTTTTCCTCCCATCCGAGCTACATGGCCTGCCCATTTTAGTCGTCGTGATTTCATTATTCTTGCAACATCAGGTGAGTCGTACACTCCGTGGAGCTCTTTATTATGCAGTCTTTTCCATTCTCCAGTCATCTCATCACGTTTTGGCCCGTATATTTTTCTCAAATCCTTATTTTCAAACACACGTAATTTATGTTCATCTGCTAAGGTCGTACTCCAACTTTCGAAACCATAAAGTATTACCTGCAGAATGACAATTCTGTATATTTTCAGTTTCAACTTCCTTGATATTAATTTAGGAAAAAAAATGATAAATCGGCCAGTACAGGTTCTTCGAAGTGGTAGAGTTCGAGTCCAGGAGGGACATAAAAATTGTCAGTCTTTAAATAATAATCTACTAAAAAATATGAACTTAAACAAAATAATGGTATTAAACTAGGGTTGGCAAAAACTGCCCCCACAAAAAAAAAGTTTTGTTTGTTCAAAACACATCTTTTGTTTAAGTACTTTGCTTTTATTACATATGGATGGATAGAAATAAGTTTGTTTCTCTTTAATGTTCTTATGCGGCAGCGAAGTTATGAAGGACAGGACCTACAGCAACAGCTCAAAGTGGAATCCGAACCAGTACTCGATTTGCACCTGAGAGAGATTGTCCCCCACCTGGACTCAAACTCGGAACCCCTTGATAACAAGGCGAAAATTATATAAAATTATCGCAGATGGTATAATATGTGAAATCGTCACCTTGAAGTTCACAGTATTTGTGGCATTTTTGCTTTTATTTATTTATCTATTGGTTTAAACCAATTGATATTTTTAAAAAAATGGTTTAAACCAGCCAACCCTTTCCCCATATAAACTGTCATTCCCACCTACATGAGAATACCCTCAGAAGTTAAAAATGTCCACACTTTCAGGTACAATATTCTCACTATATGGTAGGAATATTCCAATAATAAAAAAAATAATAATAATATGGATGGAATTGTCTACGAATTTTCTTGCTCGTAAATGAACTGTAAAATACTTTTTCTTAAAATTAATAAAACAGTTTTTATTTGTGCACTGAGAAATAATTTTCATACAAATGAAATATCAACATTATTTCATTTTAAATAAAAACATATCGGTTTGGAAGCAGGACCATTGATCTTATTTTAAAACCAGCTTGTTCTCAATTTGAATAAAAAGAGAAACTTGAAATTTCATACCTAAGAAAATTATTTCTACTATTGCATCTACTAACGTACGCATCAATTGCGATTGTTGAACGCCGCAGAGTGTTCGCAGACAAGCAGCAGCATGTGTGAAATGTTTGTGCGTCTGCCGCGTGGTCGCCGCACGGCTCCCGCACCGCATGTGTGAACTGGGACTAATAGCCAGTTTACTCATTCGGTAGCCATTTTTAATTATGCCTCATCTTCAGCAACAACAGTTGGTTTACATAATATTGAACCTCATCAAAATTAACGTTAAACATCAAATCGTTTCATAAACTATAATCACCAAATGTTAATTATCTTCCTATATAAATATTTTAAACAATAAATAATGATATTAAAGAGTGAAAAATATGTGACTTGCCGGGGATCGAACCCGGGATCTTTGGGTTACCGTCCCAATGCGCTACCAACTGCGCCACCCACTCGACCCGCTTCCCAATCACACACCTTCTACTCTTGATGTCGATGTTCTCTCTCGAAACTACTTGGAAATAAATAATGCTTATCTTAGATCATAGATAGCGAAAACACAAAAAATTCAATATATTTTTAACTGTACTCACAGCCACTTGAACTGCTACTGGTTCATTCAAGGTGTTGTACTGAAGTACTTTAGATGGGTCCCGTTAGCTTGCGGGACACGTAAGGGAAGAAAACACCCCATGGCCAGTTTGCCCTTCATGCCCAATTCACACATGTGTACATTTCAAAGGCTTCCAATTATTTTTTTTTTACCCTTTCCTAGAGTCGGCGTTTTGAATCCATAAAAAGCAATACTTCATTACAAGATGTTTAATATTTTTTTCCTTCCCTCCTTATTTATATGTCCAGAGAAGAAATTGTTCATAATGAGTTCCTCTTTTGTTATTAATATTTTTTTCTTTGTCTCTTGTTTCCACTTCATACCCTCACTTATAATGTATCTTGTTCTACTTTTTCTCTTCCATCTTTGATCGCTCTGTACGAAAGACATAAATAAAACTCAAACTAACTTCAAAATTCCAAATTTGATGTTTGTTCTGGTGTCACTTGTGTTGGGATAACAATGGAAAATGAATGATATATGCATTAGTGTTGATGTTTTCTTTTAATTTATTTTAAGGCCTTTAGGCAACTATGGCTCTGGCCGTATGGATGATGATGGGATGAATTGGTTGAATGAAGAAAGTGGGAGGAAACGGGAGCACCCCGAGAAAACCCACGTACACGGTGTTTGTCCACCACAAAGCCCACATGACATGAGCAGAGATCGATCCGACGACCCCTAGCACCAGCGGTGAGCGCTCTACCAACTGAGCCACCGTGGCCCCAATGTTGATGTTTTCTTGACAATGACTTCGGTTCTAGATATGTCTCATCTATTATAGTTTCCTTGGCAATCTAATAAATAGTTAGAAATATTAATATTGGCCTTTGAATATTAGTTAAAGATGTGTACATGATAAACCTACTTTACTCATACTAACAATTTCCTACATGTATTTCTCTTTTCTTAATAAAGGTATACTTGCTTAATGTACACTTTAAAGGTTTTTCATTGCGTGCGAGGAAAGAGATTTTTTTTTTTCTTGGACATGTTCCCTTTATGCAGTAAATTGAGTTTTCAAATGAACCTTTAGGTTAAGGCTGCATTGCGATTTACTGCATTTTACACCAAACTTAAAGGAAGACCTGAATTGAAAAACATTCCAAGTCTACCGGGGTATATTTTTCAGGAGGAACAAAAAATAGTCCAAGGTCTTAGAATGTTACTCAGAAATTATTTTCTATTAAAAAAGGGTCTTTGAGTTGGGATTAGGATGTAATATTTATGCATTTGTATAGATAACCTTGCAACATTGATACTGACGAACAGCCGAAAAAAGTGAACTTGAGATGTTTTGCAATTCAGGTCTTCAATTCTATTTTTACAGCTCATTTTTCAAGTGTGAATTTCACCCTGAGCAAAGTTTGTAGTCATTAATCAGATTCTTTGTTCCATCTAACATGTTATGGATTTGCCTACCTTAAGATAAGTGGCAGAAAGATAATTTTGCACAGGTTCCGTTACTAAATTTCCAAAAATACTTTTTTTTGTTTTAAAAGAACAGGTAATTTGACGCAGTTCAACTAGTCTTCTTTGTATCTTAAATAAATTAGGGTTCAAGGGGAAAAACGGTGAATCTCCATCTAGACTCATTTGGTAAGACAATGAAAAATAAAGTTTCAAGACCCATTGAAACACATTGAATTGTTTTTTTTTTCTTTTTAACGTGAGCAATAATTGTTCTAGGTATATTGCACCTATTAGAACACTTTGTGAACTAACAGATGGAATGGGACCACCAGTTTGAAATCCACCAAAATGGAGTTTCATCGTTTTTACCCTTTACATCTTATTTGTTAAACACATTACTTTTTATCAGTATAAAAGCCCCTTCAGGGTAAAGGGAAGAGTGACGCAAGAATTATACTCACAAATGAAATTATATCCATTTTGCGAGTGACTTTCTTTGTGTCACTATGGCGAAAGGCAGAATGTTAAGTCTCTTAATTTTATTACAAAGGAAACACTTCCGCCATAGTGATACAAAGAAAGTCACTCGCAGAATGGTCATCACTTCATTTGTGAGTATAATTCTTGCGTCACTCTTCCCTTTACCCCGAAGGGCTTTGTACTGATATCACTTATGTTGTAAGGCTGCCTATTAAAAAAGCGCATATTGGGTACCAATTTGGTTGAAATCGAGTAAAAAATAAACATAGTCTTCATTAAAAATGGTCAATTTTGGACCATGGTAAGCTCCGTATCTCAAAAACGGTAACTCGTATTAAAAAATAAGCATTTTTCCCCCAACGGGGAACGCAATTGACTCCCAAAACCCCCTAGTACCAACTTTTTGGGGCTAATGCAAAAAGACAGACAGAATGACAAACACAGTTTTCTTTCATTTTTGAAATTTTTTTGATTAGGTTAAAGAAAGTCATAACTTTTTAACTCCTTCACCGATTTAGACGTGTAATACACTGTTTGACAGGTATTGAAGCGTAGATTACGATTCCACAAGTATCTGCCGCCTATATAGTCTGGGGTTAGTGCTATCATCAAAAGTGAAATTTTGAATTTTTGGGGCCCCCGGGGGGGGGGGGGGTCTACCGATCCCTTTTTTTTTTTGTGTCCTAGTATGGTAAAGAGCTTTCAAATGCAAGTTCAAGCATCAAAATTATTTGTATATATGTGAATGCCGCTAACAGACTCGTTTGTGAGCGTCATTTAAAGAACTGCCGTTCTTCATGATTCTTAGTTAAATTTCATAATACAGGGTGTCCCAATAAAATGTATACACTCTTTGAATGACTGTAACACTAATAATTATTATGATTCGGAAAAATTTCAAAATTCAAAATAATATGAACAAATGTAGAAACCAGCCATTTATCGAAACTGTTCAAATTGTTGGCCATTGTGGTCCAGACACAGCTGATGACGCTGACCGATGGAATCCAAAACATTTCTAATCCTTGCAATTGATATTTGGGCACATTCTTTTTCAATGGTTGCTTTCAACTTATTGATTGTAGCTGGTCTTTTGCTACAAACATTGTGCTTGACGTGCCCCCAGAGAAAAAAAAATCCATAGGGGTCAAAATCGGTGAGTGTGGAGGGTACTCGGTACTGCATCTTCGTCCTATCCATCTGTTTGGTAGATGTTCGTCAAGGTAGGCCCTTACGTCGCGATCATAATGGGAAGGTGCTCCATCCTGCTGGAAATACTATTCTTCATCCCTAAACATCTCTTCGATGCGTGCCATGACGGATAAGTAGCAAGTAGTAAGTTTAAGTAAGTTTCACCAATAAACAAAGAAAAGTCCAATCAAACCAAATGCAGATACAACTGAAAAAGGACAAAAATCCATTGTTTTAAGCCGGCATACCTGAAAAAAAGGACAAGAAGCCATTATTTTAAGCCGTCACACCTGAAAAATGGACAAGAAGTATGGTAGTTATGAGCTGTTAAAGAGTGTATACATTTTATTGGGACACTCTGTATTTGTCCTAAGTTGGCAACAATATTTACCATTACTTCTCTACGTCAGGAGCACACTCTTTCACTCAGGAACACAGCCACACAACTCGGAGGAAAAAAGTGTCGTCCACCGTTGTTTACCGGAGGAGAGAAGTAAAGGCAAGCAGCAGCTGGGATAGCCGGAAAATTACATTTTATTTAGTCAGAGGACGTTTTCCACATACGCGAAAAAAATTAAATAATTGCTTTTTTCTTGCTGTTAAAACTCCATTACATCTGAAAAATATTTGCTAGTGAGAGCGAATGCATAAGCGTGATGGGAAAAATGAACATTTAAAAGCTCTTGCACTAATTGGTAACATAATTATCCTTTCCAGGAATGCATAAATGCTATTTTTCACCCACTTGAATTCATTTCCTGCTAGATTTTAGGTGTTTTCATACAACATTTTCAGTTCTTTTCATAACGGGAGAACTTCCACTTTGGCTTCGCCATTTATCACATGTATTTTAGTGTTTAGGAATATAAAAGTTATGCCAAACGTTTATGTGTAAATAGCAAGTCCCCGATTTCGTTAGGTGAACCTAGTACACAGGAAAAAAACTACGCTAACCTCAAATAAGTGTGTGTTGGGGTATAACAAATACAAATTATTACAAAGAAGTTGCCAGTAAAACGGTTTTATTAAATACAAATATCTACAGGGTGTTTCAAACAAGTTCATCACAAATTAAAGGTTGAACTAGGCACACTAATACATAAAAAGAAGGTACCTTTAAAAAAATCGAAAGATGTGTAGATCTGGAGCTCCAGGTACCCACATTTAGCACGACATAGGCAATTAAATTCTCGTAAAAGGCTGAATATGAAGACGATAATTTAGGAACACAAAAGATGGTGTAATCAATTCAAGATTAAATGTTGTAATTTAATGTACAATGTAACCTTGGTAATTTTTACATCAATTATTTAATACAGTACTTTATCTAGTTGATATTAGGAATGGTAAATTTTGAGCCCAAATTATTGTAGATCAAGCATGGACAATCGTATTAGTTTTCAAGTTTAGCTCTGACCACGTAGGAGCTGGAATTTCTTTTAATTCAATCTATATTTCTCATAAGTCACTTTTAATGGCACATTGTTTTAAGTTTACTTGCATGCACAGCTAAAAATACGCGTGAATTTGCAGAGATATTGATCAGCTGGCTTCAATTTCCACGATAGACGTTGTCACATACTAATATTGCACCATAGCATGCGATAGGATCTTCTTCGTGATCTGCGACGTAGCTTCGACTCTTTGTAGATAACTGAATATATAATGTCCTTTCTGATTCGTCCATCTTCCTATCACCAGTAATATAATCAGTCATTGACATCTAGTTTTACTGTGTCATAAACCAACGATTATCATCACTACATTTGTTTGTAACTAAGACTGAGGACATAATTTCAGCCAATTATATTTCACAGACTTGGCCGTCACTAAACGCAAGTCGTTAAGTTAAGGCGCATCTGTGTAAGTTATATACTTTGAATTTCTCCATCCACACCTGACCTATAGGATACTTGACCTGAATAATTATATTTACGCTATGGTTTAAATAATCTGCATACGATCTTTCCATTTTTTTTGTTTGTTTCTGAAAATTGTAGGAATACCACATTCTATGTAATAATTTTGAGTTATACTCTCAGTGAATTCTGTGGGATTAAAGTCGTTGAATTCTGTAGTATGAAGTAGCCAATATTATAATGAACTTAATTTGAGCGGAGAATTTTGATTGGCTATGACAAAATAGCCTGGAAAGTCAAATGTCTCAGTTAAGTAGTAGGTATAAGAATAACACTACTCAATTCATATGGTTTAATTCCATGAATACAATCTTGCGTTATTTGCAAAATTCTATACTGTCTTCAGTCGTTGTGCAATTTTGAAACAAGAAATAATTAAAAAGTGCACGTGAGCATACTGTAGACTCTTAACATCTGGACTGTTAAAAATTTAATTGAAAATAATTGAATATGATTTGGGAATTTAATTGAATTTAATTTTCAGGCTTGTAGGCAACTCTTGTCTCAGGTCGGGTTCAACGTAATATTGAACAACATGATCTCAAAACGTCTATATATAACTCTTATGCGTTATAATGCTTTAATGGCCGATTCAATTCTAAGACTGAAACTGAAATGTCTAAATTAATTTTAAAAAAGGAATAAATAAATTTAATTTCAGGACATTGAGAATAGTTAAAACATGAACATATGACATGAAGTCATATTAATTGCTAATACTGTTGATATTACCAGATTCTTTATTTTAAATTTGTATCTTGTAACAGAGATTGAATTAATACTTAAATTTATCGTTAAAATTTGGAGCCTGATACCTATTTAAAATTAAATGAAGGCCACACATTTTTCTTGTATTTTACTTCTTTTAAACCAAACTAAAGTTGTTGTTTAACTTATAAATATCTAAAGATTCTAACATTTTATTTGCAAATTTGAAAACAATTTCATTATTTTACGCTTTTCTTCTCTTCATTCCCGTTGATCAGTGGCTACTTTAAACTTTTTTCTTAGAATAGTCGCACGTGTTCTTCATACACATTATGCTGTAGCCTTGCAATGTGTTGATTTTATTAGTGTTGAAGGACAAGTTGTTTTTCAAGCGCAACTACTTGTTCACGCTGGAGCCCCTGTAACAGTTCAGTCCATTGATTTGAGTGTATCCTTTATTTTGACCTCCTCTGTGACAACATGTAGTGATTCAAAATGTATTTGTGCTTTCTTGTCTTAATGTTTAAAGAAATTCTTGACTTTCAGGATTATGTTTTCTACAAAGATTTACAAATCGATTACGTCAGAGGCACCTCTTCATCGTTATTTCGCTTTTAAAATTTCTTATTTAAAATCACATTTTGCAAAAGGTTTACAATACTTTCTTAGCCTTTTGTTTAATAAAAACAAAATCCATGTCGTAGGGTAGGTATACTTTGTAAACTTCATTTTGTATGGGACATTTTTAATGACTCTGACTTCGGTCCGTCACGATTATTAATGCGATGCTAGTTAAAATTCACATTCATGCCCCAGCCGGCATTCGAACCCGGGACCTTCGAGTCGCTGGCTTAGCACCCCAATCGTACAGTAGGACACTGTGCCCTCTTACGAGGAAACGTGATGTACTGTTCTATAATGTGTGTTAAGAAACAAACAACATTTTTACTTTTCTCCGAAGGACGTTCTATGACATTTCTGATTAAATTTGTCTATCGGAGTGATTAGGACAAGTGAAAACAAATACTGAACATAATTTTACGTAGCGTCAACTTGTGACCAAAAGTTCTATGACTCCACAATTTCGGAAGTACGTGACCAGAAGATGGCTCTTCATTGCCTTCTATCCATAAATGTGACGTTAACATTCTAAGAAGGGATCTACAGCTCTAAATGTTTTAGCACTATGTATATTTTAATTGATAATTGGTTTCGCTGCCCTCTTATTGGAAAACAGAGGAAAATTACTCACCTTTGAATAAAAATAATAATAATAGTAAAAAGGATCGGTATAAAAGAAACAGTTGTACGGTTTTCTTGTATTAGAAGTATTATCTTGAATAGGCAATTTTACAATGATTTTCCCAGAAAAATATAAAGAGAAAATTGTTGTTCATACGTTAATTACTACCATAGCAACCCAAACACAAA